>CAVNZL010000005.1:3717500-3977500 GCA_963693355.1 Pontia daplidice
AGTATTATTGTTAAAAGTCTGTTAATAAGCTAGAGACTATATACAGTCATTAATTATAATGATACATTAGAAGGATGTCGTGGTGTAGTTAGAATTGAGGAACTGGTTTTGAATTCAGAATTCGATTGATCAAGAGACACAGAATAGTTAAACAAAGCTTTTACTAGCAAGCAACTGTAATAGAAGTAAAGTGAGGGTGTATGAGAAATTCGAGTATTACAGTATTTATATGTTATTTCGTGTGTAAACAGTATATTATTGCGCATAGTTAAATTCGCCTTATTTCCGTAGAGTTAAATGATCTTCCTATCCAATCTAAAAATATTATTACGAGATAGGTCTCGTAATAATATTTTTAGAAAGTTGTGGCAAATATAAAATGATACCTTAAACTGTTTCTAAACTGGATATCTTCCATCTTAAAACACGGGTGTATGTACATGATCATGTTTACCTCTGATTTACCTAAAGTCAAAAAGTTCACGGACACAAATATCACAAAAGGAGGTAGCTAGCTATAGCTAGGTAGCTATATTATTTACACAATTTTTGCCTAAGATTAACCTAAATTCAAAATTGCTACAAACTTAAAAAACATGGAAATATAATTTAATTGTAACAATCCGACCCTGCTTTAAAGTGATCCAAATACAGGATGGTATGAATCGGCATCCATTAACTTTTTGCAGGGGCCATTACCCGACCCGAATGTTTTTCCGGACAGCCTGTATTAGCTTTTATGGCTTAGCAATATGACTTTCGACTCGGGTTTTAGACTTAGTTGTTACGAATTTTTTATTTCAACTCATTCATTTTTAAAAGCTACGCTCTTGATAGAGTCACTTCAGATTCTCTCATGATTGTGCTCTGGATGTCTTGCACATTCATGAAGTGGTTAAGCAAATTCTAGATATTTTTGATCTGTATAGTTCCACCAGTCTCTCGATCCTCTATCGTTAAAAGATGCTGGTCATTTCCACACGAAATCAATGACCCGAAAATAAGATGGAATTCGAATATGGGGCAATCGGGTAGGTCAGGGGTAGAGTATCACATGATTGATTGCCTCGATATAAATTTTATTCGTGGTAGTCCAAGCTGATGACAGCTTCAAAATATGGTACTAGAGATGACTCTAGTACCACATTTTGAACCTCCTTTTTTCTCTCTCTCTTTGGCCCTCAGCAGCACATAGAGCGGAAAAAACAGTGAGCAACTAATTCGTCCGCTTCTGAATATAGATAGACTCGTAGAACACATGGTGCAAGTGATACAAATGTAAGAAAGTTACATAAACGAGGCGGTAGTCGCATTTTGTAGTTAGGGTTGCCCGTTGTCCACACTTTTCTACTACCTAGTAGCAATTCGGCTTTGGGTATAGAATTCAGTAAGAATACTTGTGGTTATGTAAAATGCGAAATACGGTAGCCAAATCTCTACCAATAACCACGAAATGATGGTCTCGTTAACAAGTTGTAAAAATAATAAATCGATCGTGTAAAAAGATAAAATTATGTAAAACAGTGAATTGGTGTAAAACAAAAAGGGATGACTACTAATGTACTATACATTAAGTGATACGTACAAACACGGTCAGCTAGTGCGAACGTCAGCTCATTATACGAGTAACAATAACGTATATTAATAAGATCTCCATATTCGCTGACCATTTGTTTGTATACAGAAGATAAGAAAGCTTTAACTCTTAGCGGCTGACTCCGTTAGAAGTATCTGCGTGTTTATGAATTTCTTACAACCTTAGTTAAAAATAAACTCTAAATTAACATAATTCAACATATGTAAAAATAAGCTCTAACTAGATTGTAAAAATAATTATTGGTAAATGAAATCCACTGTAATTGTGATTCATATAGACACATTATCGCGGCTGTCTAATATAATTTCTAGGTGCATACGTGTATAATTAGGTCATGAATTAATGTAATGCAAACACAAACATTACATTCAAAATATTCATGATGTTTATCTTAAAATTTCCACCGCAATGTATTAGAGCACGCTCCAAATATCCCACGTAATAATGATAGTTTTCGGCACAATTGCTATTCACATTCTGTTTGGTGTAAATAAAATCAACCTTATACTCAAAAAAGTCCTCTATTTGTAGCCCCTGTGTTGTTTGAAAGTATAGTTCGGAGTAATGCACAGACTACTAAACTTAGTGCGAATTGACGCTTCGATTTTTAGCTTCCACACCCAATGGATATAACCGCATTTATTTATTTATTGCCGATTTATTTATTTATCCCTCTGTCTGCCTGTCTGTCTGTCAGACGGTTATCACAGGCGTAGTTTTTTGCTGCTATAACAACAAATAATAAATATAAACATTAAATGCACGAGGTCATTACAAAGTCAATTACATTCATTCCATGTAGCACAGTTTAAGTGGGAGTGAAATATTACATTTATATCAAATAACAAAAAGAAATTCGAAAACTACGTTTAGCTAAACGAAATTTGTGGTCTATTGTTGTAAATGAGAATATTCTAACAAAATCAGCGTTCTGTATTCTAGTAAATTAATGCTCCAGTATTTGCAATTTATCGCTCCAAATTCTATAAGGCGTTTCTTTTCTGCCAAAATATAATATTTCGCGTCACAACCACCGATAAATCATTGGACAAACGGTATTCAGAATAATAAACCTCTTAGCGATTCAATAACAATCGATTGTTTCCATTTCCATATGACATATTAAGAGAGTATTTAAAAAAATTTTTTTGACCTCTAATTGTACTTTTAACTATTTTTTTTGAAAGTTTTATATATATACTAAGGCCAGTTTCCAGGTGATACGAATGTTCGCATTGCCTTGACGTCCGATGATGGACTAATGCTGGTATTAACCTGGTTAGTTTCTCGGGACTCCATGAACAGGGCGATAAAAGAAGGAGTATTTTTGCTTACTTCTTTACACTTACTGTATGTGCCCAATAGACAAAACAAAAACCTTATTAAACCTTAACCTTAAAACCTTACCTAGTCTGTGTGTGCCGTCTAATATATATTTTCGGAAGGTTTTAGCGAAGCTCCTAACTGCTCTGGCATTTTTATGTATTGGAAATATTAACAATATTAACGCTATCAGACCTCAATCAGAGACCAGAATCGACTTGTATGTTTTTATCGAGTCGTAAAACCATTAAAACTTCTTTAATTTCCCCTAATTCGAGGCCAAACGGAAGATACTACTATTCATGTGTGTTTTAGATTAGATGAAGATTTTCTACATTGTAATATATGCTAGATTTAATGTTATTACTTATAGTACAAAAGAAAGTTCGCTTCCCGCTGCCTGCTTGTATATATGCTTAATTTTTTTTTTAAACTACGCAACGGATTTTGATGCTGTGAAAACCACAGAGACAAGAAACTCGTATTTTATGTGTGGAAAATTTAAAATTACGATTTTGATGCACTATGCGTACTTCATAAACCCCTTTAATATTAGTTTATTAGTTAGCAGATACGAGATTTTCTTGTGCTTCGAGTGGGAATTCCGCTACTAATACTGCTTATCGTTTTAAAGGATTAATTATCTCACATATTTGAAAAATAAAAGCTTCGTGTTTCTGTGTTAATTATAAAAAGTTTTAATCAAAAGGGAAAAGGTGCCAATTCAATTTCACGCGGAAAAAACTCTTGTACGAGTGTGATCTCGTTCGATCCAGTTTAATCCAGCTAATTCTTATTTCTACTTTTTACTTCGTGGGCTGCATTTAATATAAGTTCTATTTTTACTTGCAAAGAGGTTTTAATGAAGCCATTTTAAATTCTGTCAACTAAATGCTTAATTACTTTTAGTGCTAATTGCAAGTTTTTATAAATGAATTTGATGTTATTTTCTTATAAAAAATATAAAAAAACAAGCAGTTACATTAAGGGAATGCGTCGCGTCTCGTCACGCGTGTCGTTTAGTATGTGCGATAGTCAGTGATATTTTCATAATAACATAGACGGTCAATTAGCCTAATACAATAAAACGTTTTTATATGAATTAAATATTTCAATTAAATGTACGAACACTGGTGTAATCTCAACTCCGAAGAAGCGTTTTGGGTTTTTGAAAACTATATTATTATATTTAACACCCCTGCCCCTTTCGGGATATATTATTATGTTTTTCTATATGAGTATATATATAACATCAGACTACAACAAACTAAGTTCGGTCGGGTCGTATTTTCATCGTTTCTAATTGATATTTAGTATTTCTATTTTTTTGACGTAAAAGCAAGGTTATTTTGTTATTATAATACAGTTATGTAATAAGCAAACTAGACAGACAACAAGCGTGTAAATTAATAAGGTTAATAAAGGTTTGGTCGAGATTAATAAACCCTTAGTAGATGGAGGTAAGGAAAATCATTTTTAATTCAAGCACATTATAACAGGAAATCTGTTATACTATTAGTAAAATTGGGGCTCATAGTAGAATTCGACTGGTACTGGTTTTTAATATACTTACAATATCTTTTATAGTCAACTAGCTGATGCCCGCGACTTCGTCTACGCAGGACTTTGATTTACACTTGGGTTTAAGTAACACGTGGTTGGCTATGCTAACACCAAAAATTAAAAAAGTAGAAATAATTGAATTTCACGGTATTTCGTTTACCACAAAATAAATTTAATTGATACTTTAGCCTCAATAACACGTGGTAATCATGATATTGAATTGTAGCTTATATGACACATTTCTCGAAAAGTATCGACATCTGTTAGAATCTTTTGGAGTTAACAGATAATTGTGACTGTCACTTAATTATAGGCAAATAATTTGCAATAAAATAAAATTGCGACTATAATTAAAGATCTAAGCTATCCTATCTCTTAAGTTGGACCAGACTGCTCACGGTGAGCTAATTTAATTTAAAATCGGTAAATAGTTAAAAAAATAGTTTAGGAGTCCATCGCGGACTAACATTGTGACAGGAGATTTATATATATTAAGATGAAAAAGATGGTTGTGGTAATAAATCTTCTTCAGAAATTGATCCCTTTTACTTCCTTGTCCATAGTTTTGTAGAGCACTTAACGAAATCGGGGTTTGTACAAATAGGTAAAAGAAATGTAAGCAAACGTGTTTTTTAAGCACATGCTAAAGCAAAAAAGTAGTTTTGTAATTTTAGCGGAATATTCAAAGCACCAACTCCGCTATAATATTTGATGTTCAAACTCATTTTTTTTTTTTTTCCTTCTTTAAAAATTTATATGAAAAGTTCCGGGTTATTCAAAGTATGTAATACCTTATAAAATGAGTTAAACATGTAATGACTTATCAGTGTAAAGTTTTATTTAAATCTAAAATTTTTGTCTATATCAAAAATGTCAATTTTACATTAATTTCAATATTAATTAAGCTTTAATTTTTAAGATTTGTTAATAACAACGTGGTATTTGAATGATATTGTTGGTATAAACATAAATTTTGAAATTTGATTCCCTAAACTCTAACAGAATCAACTGATGATTCGAAAACTAAGATTACGTAAGCCCCTCTCAACTTAAATGAGTTGCAGAGAATATCCGACGATCGATGACATGAATCACCGTCGCTACTGAAGTCTAATTTGCCTAAAAATATATAATCTATGATACTAGCTGCCCCGAAGTTCGTACCGGATTCCTACATCGTATCGACCCACGTGAGCGGGGGAAAATTATCCTATGTCATGGTTCTTTGATTCATGTTTTCAGCCTAATAGCTCTACCATTTTTGAGATATAAGTAATGAAACTTTCTTATTAAATATCAACCTAGTACAACCTGTCTGTGTTGCCTAGGCAACACTGAGGTGCTTCGTGAAAATCACAGCCATACAAATGGATTTTTTACTTGGTTGATTAAGCTTACGTATAACTTCTTCGAATTTAAAACAGGATATGTATAAATTTAAAAAATTAAAACAGTTGTTGGTTCAAATTTATTAAGTAACGCGGCATGTGATAGAAGAATAGCTTAATATTGTATATATAATGTTATTAGGATACAAATAACTGAAGCTTGTATTGGAACACCTTGGAAAAGCTGTCTTATTCAACGCTTCAGAAGTCACTATCTGCCGCGTATCACCGTAGGCTTATGGGGAACCAGATGCCAATAGAGGTATTTCTGAACCAATATGGCTTAGGGACCATCAATAAACGAGCTCATAGTCATCTTAGAGGCCGGCAACGCATTTGTGAGCCTTCTAGCCGTGTCCATGGGCGGCGGTACCACTTAGAGCGGACCTCCTCCTGTTTGTATATTTAAATGTCTTTAATCCCCTAAACTTATTGCTATTAAATGAATCAAGCGTTTCTAGTAATTTAATCAATTTATATGATTATAAACCTAAAGAGCTTTACTGTTTGGCATACACAAATCTCTGGAACTCTGGTGCGAAATGAAAATTTGTATTTGGTGTTTATTACACCATTCCTACTCCGAAATATGGATAAACCGGTGCAATTTGACTGGGTCTTGATATCAGCGTGATAAATAAATAATTACCCTACACAAAGCCTGCTTTCCAATATGAAAATGGCTATACGAGCGTAATGATAATAATGTTTCATTTAAATGGTAATTGAAGTGAACAATAATTACAAATTGTGCTCTTATCGTAAATGATAGTTTCTCTACGTGTTCAGGTTAATTATTGTTGTAATTTACATGTGTATTTTGTTCATATGAATACATATATTCAATATTTTTTAATTATAAAGATCATATTGTAATGAGCTGGAAGGGCCCCCATCAAAGGCAGAGGAGGTAGATCAAAAAAAAGATGGGAAGCAATTGAGCCAAGACAGAGAAAAATTGAAGAAAATGGAGGAGCCTTTATCCAAACGGGGTCCGATATAAATTTAAACTACTAAAATAAATAAATATAACTAACATACATATAAAAAATAACATAACTAATTAAAACAAAATGTAAATTTAATCGGAATAAAGAAAGCTTTATTATTATATAATTTATTTCTTATTATAGTAAGGTATTTAGTGTTATTTTTCGATTCTATTCTAATAGTTGGTTCAACCACTCAACTGTGTTGCTTCGAATCTCCGTTGTATTTCAAACGTAAAAACCTCTTAAGGAAACCGACAAGTCTGACACTTGAAACCAACTTGCTTTTACACGTAAAAATCAACGCAATACGTAGAAATTTATCTCTCTATATCCTTTCCGAAGCAATATAAACTATTCAGTGTAATTGCCGCAACGAATAAACTTTGAAATAACTTATATTCTAGCTTAAAACAATTTTCCTGCAGTGGATCATTAACGAAGGAACAGCCCGCCGTGTTTCGAGCATCATGCATTGAAACTGCTTTTAACATGCAAACCACTCGTTTCAGACTCTTCTAGATGCAGTGCTGATAGTATGAGCTATTTTACATGCCACAGTTAAAAGTAGAACTTAAAATGTAATTCCAATATCATTGTTTAGTTAAAATAATGAAATGTGGTTATTAAGTGTTTGTTTGTACTATAACGAGAAATTGCAATATTAAAACGGCGTCTGTGAATGTAATGTATTCCGCGGTTTCTTGCCCTCCGATTCAGGTGAGACAGAACCAATGAACTTACTTATGTCTCGGCGATCCTTTACGGCAAGACTGCGAGGTAATTCTGTAATGGGTCTTATGATGGTCATTACAAGAATCATACAATTTGTTGTATATAAAATTCTCGCTTGCAGTTCAGCACTTAAACACAGTTTTATTGACACTAAGGTTGGTCAAATTTAATACATTGTAGATGTATTTTGCGAATAGAAGGCGTATAGTTTATATTCAAAGCAGTAAAATGCACAAACAATCTTCGTTGCTGGTAATATTTCCTCACGATGCTCTATATTGCAAATTGGCTGCTATGAATACGGCAACTGACAGTTATTGCAGATATACATGGTGCGGACTAAAATTTTCCGAAAAGAAACACTATTAATTGGTTCTTAATTTTTGGGCACATAATAAGTCGCAACATGCCAGATCGGGACTGTATCCTACTTTTATTTAAGTACAGATTTTCACATTTAACCGTAGAAAGTTATACTACGAAAATTTTCCCGGAATGTAAAAATGGCGCCAAAATAATGGCGCACGAATGACAGACAGATAAAAAGAGTGCCAACTTCAAATCCAGTAATTACTTTTTAGATATTGTTTATATAATTATAAAATATGTGTGTGTGTGTACCTGCTTTGTATGTGTTAATCGAATTTTTATTACTAAGTGTCGGTAAATTATTATCACCGGAACTCATGCGGATTTAAAACTTGGATTCATTTGTTTCAAGTAAATGTTTTCTAGAGACATGTGAATTTTTCAGGACTCCTTTGACATATGGTTGGGTAGCCTTAAGCTGTGCTATTTATAGGTTAAGTACATATATACGTATGTATAATATATAAATGCGTATATATAACTAAATAGATATTAATATAATATATAATAGATATTATAAGACTCAAGCAAAGATCAAATACTTTTCTCATAAAAATGTAAACATTGCGCCGATTGAACATTTCGTTTCATATTTTAAATAAATGTTGTGTCTTTAAAACTTATGAAAACCATACTAAAGCTTTTCATAGTTTTTCAACTTGCTTACATTATTTAACACAATTTTTATCTTCCTTTAATGCAGTAGTTTCAGTCTTCAAATACGTGTAGGTTTTATTATTGAATTCTGTTATTATTCGCTTCTTCTCCTTATTTTATCTTCTCGTTTACTTTGCATTGTGACAAATCGTTCTTTTGTTGTCTAAATATACAGAAAAATAGTAAAAAAAGATCAAAACGTAGTTTTAGCGTTTTTCGAAACATTTGAATTTTTCCTTTGGAAACACATACTTTTAAAGTTGCTAAGAAATTCTCTGAAAGCGCAAAATTTTTCTGAAGTAGTGTCAAAGTTCTCTGCTATCCGTTTAAAAAGTATAAGATCGATACTTGAATTCCCATAGTATATTTGCTATTGTTGTAGGGCCATTAATTAATTTTCCACTGCAAAGAAATATGAGTGAAATCATTTGTTCTCACATGACATTGTCTCTTATTAATCTTAATGATAATCAGCGGAAAGGAGTTTGAATCATTACTATCCATTCTTCTTTTTCCTCAATTCCCTAATATTGCACAGGCGCCATCTATTATACAATAGCCGAATGCAACAATCACATTTCAACGCGTTGTAGATTCGTGTATATGTATTTATTAGGACGATATTAAGTTACAACAGCCAGTGAAACGGCATACATAAGTCTTGTAAACATAAGGATTACTAAACGTATTTAATTGTTAAATTTAGTTTTAATAAAAATATGACGTTAAATTTCGTTTATTCATCTATCAGTCAACGCTTTTGAAACAATAATATATGAGCAAATTCATCAGTTGTGTTTGCTCGTCGATAATTGGATTTACCAACAATAGTTCGTAATCGAATTTATGTTCGTATTTAAATTATTGTACTTTTTTTCAATTGTTCTTGTTAATGAAACAATTTTTCATAGAAATGAACACATTTTATTCAATTAACTTTTTATATTTTTAACACCAATTTATAAAAGTCCAAAAGAGTTGTTACTTTTGAATTACACGTTCCATATTTGTTTTAAATAAGTTATTAGTTTTATTTTGATTTTATTTTTTTAAGAGCTTGCGGGTGGCCTCAGTGGGAACATTCGTAACTCATAAATATCCACTTTAGTATTGGTTTACCAGCCTTTAAGGGAGGAGTATGCACTTTGGAAGACCAGGCTTGGAAGACCTCCAGGAGCCGCTTTCCCAGTTCACTTGTTCGCAAAATAAAATAGATTAAATACATATTATGTGGTATACAAGATCGTCCTCTATTTTAAACGTATCAGTATCCTCCTATTTAATTTGAGGGTTAAAAATTCTCAACTTGAATCAAAATTAATTGTATGTTTGAAACTGAGAATCTCTTCACCTGACTGTTGGCGTAGAATCAGGTAATTAATATAACCTTATATAGAATTAGAAACTCTATTTACAAATCTTCTTAAAACATACAAGTATTTAAATAATTTCTACAGAGGAATTCATCGCAAATACCAACTAATATTTTTTTTATCGTAAATCAGTTTATTTGTATCTTGCAAAACTGTCCTATTATTTCTCAAAGGTATCAAAAAGTTATAATTTACCTAGCTACAAATTTGGCAAACCCACGTTCTCAGCCAAGAATAACAAAAAATCTGTGCGCACAACCAGTGAAAAAAAAAAAAAACACAAAAACCAAACCAAAAACAACCCCAAAGCTGACAGTCCTAACACCCCAAAAAAAAAGAATTGGGGCCCAAAAAAAAAGAAAAAAAAAAAATTTTAAAAATTCCTTTTCCCAAAAAAAAAAAAAAAAAAAACCCCCTAAAAAAACCCCCAAAAAAAAAAAAACCCCCAAAAAAAAAAACCACACCACCCCAAAAAAAAAAATTCCAAAGCAAAAAAAAAAAAAAATTTAAAAAAACTTTTTTTTTTTTTTAAATTTTTTTTTTTTTTTTCCCAAAAAAACCCCAAAAAATTTTTTTTTTTTTCCCCAAAAAAAAAACCCCCCAAATTTTTTTTTCCCCCCCACAAAAACCACATAAAAAAAAAAAAAAAAAAAAAAAAAAAAAAAAAAAAAAATAAAAAAAAAAAAAAAAAAAAAAAAAAAAAAAAAAAAAAAAAAAAAAAAAAAAAAAAAAAAACGACGCATTAAAATACAAAATCACAATGTATCTTTCAAAAGCTATAAAAATAATCGCAAGCCGTCGTCAACTCGCAAACAAGAAAAAGTTGGGCTTATAAAAGTATTGTTTTGCAATCAAAACTTCTAACGCGTTCACTGAACTCGGAGAAAATGTGAACTCGTCATTACCGCCGATTGTTTGTCATTACTGGCCTGCACATATCTTGAGAGATCGTCACAAACAATGAGGCAAACCCTCAAGTTAAGCTTTTATAAATAATCCATAGTAATGTAAAGTCCGTAATACTTTGGACCCACTCACTAGCTACAACTGTTCGAATTGAAAAATTATTTTTGTGTCGTATAAAGACCATCGACAGAAAGGGTGAAAGCAGATTATATACTATTCTGCTGTTATCAACATAAAGAGATTTACTGAAAATTGATCAAAATGCGCGTGAGAGCAGCTAGTTATATTAGCACTGTACTTAAGAACTGTATTCAATCAATCAAGGATGTGCATGCTGAGGTGGTTAAGTCACTTAGAAATAATCGATGAGGATATATGGCGTGTTGATGGTGAGGGTGAGCTGAGAGCACCGTCCGAACTTTTTGGATCAGATGCAGAATGTTCTGGAAAAAAAGGGCAGGCCAAAGCACCCATATTTGTATATAATGATAGTGGAAGTAGCGAGAGAGGTGTGCAAAGATCATACGAGTGGAGGTCTGTGGCGAGGCTTATATAAAATATAATTACAATATTGAGCAGTGGATTAAACTTTTACATAAACTGGTGAGCTTAATGATCGGAAAATGTGTTTTATGACATAGGCGGTCTGGCAAACCACAATGTGGTGTCATAAATTCGCCTTCATTTCTGTCAATATAAAGTCAATAGAAAACTCCGAAAACCCCAACGACAATAATATATACATTACCAGCTGATCCGGCAAACGTTGTTTTGCCATACATGTGATGTCAATTTTCAATTAATAAATAATAATAAGGGTGACGCAGAAGGGTGAAAATTTAGGATTATATAATAATTTGTATCATAAAAAAAAAAACTAAAAAAAAAAATTTAGAGGTGGACTACGCTTAACATTTGGGGGATGAAAAATAGATGTTGCCCGATTCTCAGACCTACTCAATACGCTCACAAAGTTTCATGAGAATCGGTCAAGTCGTTTCGGAGGAGTTCAAGTTCGAACCCCGTGGTACGAGAATTTTATATATTAGATATACACATATATAACTATATATAACGTTAGCTGATCCGGAAAACGTTGTTTTGCCATAAATGTGATTTCTAGCCATAATTTTTTTTGTTAAAAAAAAATTATCAGCTTTAAGTGTGCAGGGATATTTAAACACTAAAAGTATGCTTTATTTAGGTTAGTAAATTAATCTCATATATGACACGTTTGTCGGCTTACCATAGCAGTGTCATCTATTGATTACTAGCTCAATCCAGTCGAAAAGTATCGACATCTGTTAGAATTTTTTGGAGTTAACAGATAATTGTGACTGTCAATTAATTATAGACAAATAATTTGCAATAAAATAAAATTGCTATTATAATTAAAGATGTAAGCTATCCTATCTCTTAAGCTGGACCAGACTGCTCACGGTGTGCCAATTTAATTTAAAAGCGGTTAAACAGTTTAAGAGTCCATCGCGGACAAACATCGTGACAGATTTCTATATATTAAGATTATACCTTGAAGTGAACTAGAAGAAGTTAGTCTGGAATACAAGCTAAATTTCCGCTATAGAGAACTCTTCAGACTCGTCATTGTTTTTATCAAATGTATAATGTATTGATAAATTGATATTTCTTCCTTTAATATCGTATATATATCGTGTTTGGTGTTTCCATTTCTGTTGCATTGTTTGTATTGTATTTTATATTTGTACGTCACAAGTTTCTTTCTCCCAAGATTCTAGAATACACATTGTTGTAATAATAATAACACTGCTATCATGAATTGGTAAATATTTATCAGGCATATCTCTGATAACGACTAAGCTGGACCAATCACGTGGGAAAGTACTGACAGACGTCACTAACCTCTTTGTTTATAAATAATTCTCTTTGTAAATAAGAAATCTTTATAGTAAAGTAACACGTATACCGCTAAAAATACAACATATTTTTCAATGGACTTTTTAACAAATTTTTGGAAAGGCCAATGCAAACATTATACAAGTCACTAATTTCATACTTCTATTTACATTTTTATTTTGCTTATTCGTCATTACAGTGTGAGTCTTATATTTGGCTAATAGATTTGACTTGTTTGATTAAATGAATATATTTCACAAATTTCTTCTGTGATACAGAGTGCTTACTACATTTTACGAAGAAAACTTATGTAAAAAAGTTCTTTTTATTCAAACAATTGATGATATTATTGCTCGTTTGGAAATTAACAATTGATAAAATGAGACTGAAATTTACCATTTTATTAAAATAGACTTTAAGATAGATGTAAAAAACTTATTATTTTAATTTCAATTGTATATTTTGATTACAATTAATCTTATAATTTATAATATTAGTTAAATAATAATGTACCTACGTATAAACTACGTAATATAGTGATAAAATGTATTGTATTTTGTTGAAAATTCAAACTGTTGTATCGAATAACAGATCTCCATTATTTTTATAACTATTCGATTCTCAACTATCTACTGTTAACTTAATACAAACACTTTATAAGCAATAAAAAGAGTGTGAACGAAAAGAGCGCTTATGCTAAAATAATAATATATTATTAACTAACTTACTAACCATCTACCTTATTGTAGGTATAAAGAAATCAATTCAAATCGAATATGTAAGGAAAAGCAAACCCAGAAAATCTATTAGACAGAGAATTGCTGGCCCTTTGCGGTCTCGTGTTTACTTATTTAGAAACAATCGATGTGGTGTTTTAAGAAATCCCCTGAAGTTTAACTATTCCTTGTGTTATACAAGTGTTGTTTTCGCTAAGGGATAAAGGTTATAAATTCCAATCAAGTCAAATTTCCATTTACAAAACTGTTTTTAATTTCAACAAAATAGTGTAAGTAACTTAGATGTGCTAAGTGTATAAATATATATTTTAAATTCATTTTTAAACCACGTATAGTAGGTTATAAAATCTTTGGCTTAATAAGTTATGTAAATTTTTTAAAATTATGGACTTTTTGATAAAAAAAACATTGAAAAAAAGTTTTGTCTTTTGAGTTGTTAGATAATTATTTTTAGATCCTATATGCTGAACGTAACTATAATATTAACTTTTTCCACATCTATTTTGTTACTTTTGGACATTTAGTTGCTTAACAGTTCCCGCAACTATTTCGTTACTTATAGTAATGAACAATGAACATATATTAAGTACATCATTATTAACTGGCTCTATTCCAAGTTTGTTGCAATAATATAAAAGAGGTTACACCGATGCCATCAAATAAAACTCATTACCTCTTTTTACGTAATTAGCTTTTCGATATGTCATTATTGACCTGTTCTTTTTACTTTGATTGTAGGAGACTATTACAGATTATTAGACGTTGTTAACAGCTCGTGCAAATCATCCCCTATATCTTCATGAGGGGTGACTTTGTAACACTAATGATAAACTATTTGCTCGAATAGGACATAACAAAAGAACGTTGTAATATTCGTTAAATTCTATTTGGGGTATAAAGAAAAACACACCTCAATACAAATGTATATAATTACGTTATAAATTATTATTGTTGTTCAATTATTATACTTTTGGTTTTTGAATCGTTTATATTCTTCAAACAAACCTTCTATCCTACATGGAAATCTTTTATCAACAAGAAAATCATTTTTTGTAAGATCACTGCCAGGTTCAACCACATCAGTCTCGTCACTGTAACATATTGGTAAAATGACGTATGATGAAAAGAATCCATAATCTCTCATACATTCGTAATCCCTTTCAAAAACTTCTTTAGGAAACACCGCTTCTATATCTATGTCGTAATACTGTAGGAAATCTTCCATTGTCCTCCGATATAGATCCTTCAGATCTCTTTCGTGGTTTTCTCTGAATGTTGTGTCGCCGGATGTGTATAAGAAGTAGATGAGATCGGTGACCGGAGAGCCGTAGTACAATAGTTGGTAGTCGATTGGAACAACCTCAGTTGTCTCTCCTTCCTAAAATATATTATTAATATACTAAACCGTCCAATGTAAGATATTTATAGCTTGTGATATGGGTGCTAAAGTGTGGGTTTTAAGGGCCAGCAACGCAACCATTATGGGCTGTGGCTGTTGCTACTTAGGTAATCAGCAGGCTCATTTGCCCCCCCTATTTTATAAAAAAAACATAGGTGGTAAATATAGTGTATATTATTTACATAATGTTACACACCTAGACCCCAAATATGCTCATCAACAAGATGCTGACCGTATCGGGGATCGAACCCAGGACCATCTGTTCGGCAGTCTGCCATAGTGACTAGGACTAGTGCAAATACTAGACCACCCCAGTTAATAAAATGCGAAAAATATATAAGTTAACCAAATAAATAGAATTTTATTTATCTATTAAATTTGTCAGCGAGAACCGTCTGCTGACAAAAACAGCTTTAAACAACTTGAACGTTATGTACGTAACATTGTAACGAGTTAGCATTTGTTCGTGTTGGAGAAGTTTTATTTAAATGTCAACCACTTTAGTGAAATCTAAATGTATCATTATGGAAAACTAAATCAACTTGAATATTATACTCACTTCTTCTTTACCCAGTAAATTGTTCATCCTATAATCGCCATGGCAAAGACAGTTCACAGACGAGACCTTTTCATATAAATACTTAAAGAAAGCGTTAATTAGATCAGGCAAGTCTTTCAAAATTTCTGTTCTTGGTCCTTCGTCGTAGTGGCTTACAGCTGTTTTAGTGGCTTTGGTACACACTTCAATATACTTATCATTCAAATGTAATACAGATTTTAAGGGTTTTATTTTCTTTTCGAAATAATCAGGCATCTGTTTTTCAATTACAAAACTAAGGGAATGAAATCTTGCCAGCTGCTGTACTGCCAACTGCGCAAACTTTAAAGGTACGATATCCATTCTGTATGGCGTTTTAAATCCTTTTTTTGCTAGATTTTCCATTATTATTGCTTTCTCGCCAGATTCCTGGCGGCATTTCACATTTTTGAACCTTTTATTTTGTGGAATGTTAGCTGCATTTTGTAGCTTCTCGAAAATCACTGATATATCAGTATAGAAGATTACTTCGTTCAAATAAGCGGTCTCAATATCGATAAACCCATTTAGATTATCAGCACACACAGTCTGTTTTACAAACAAATTTATTTTCTTTTCTTCATTACGAGCCTCACCCGTGATATCGATTTCATACAAGTTTGCCAAATAATTTCCACCGTCAGGTGCCAGGGCTTGTATTTTTACTTTGTATTTCGTGAGTTCTTCTTCGCCAATAATGTTTTGAATAGCTTTTTTGACACAAGGGTAAAGGTTGTCTTCAGTTTTATTAGTTATTTTCCCCTCGTCGCAAAACTTTTCAACAACGTATGTTTGTTCTTCAACTTGCATTTTGAGATATTGAACAAAATTACGACCAGAAATTGTTAAATCTCAAGGGGCAACCGAATATATATGTAATTTTCAGAGATAACTCGTAGTATATTGTTTTACTAAATATTTGTTTTCTTTATTATCTCACTAGATGTTGAATATACATATCAAACAATATATATTGAAGACGGTATTTCGTTCGTACTTGCATCACGTAAAAGGGACATAGCTATCAATGTCACTATCGTCTAATAAAAGAAGGATTGTTTACGAAATAGCATCATTGAGCGAGCGACAAGATTTTTCAATATTTTATTACTAAGATTTCCCTCGCTTAGCCAACGGCAAAGATTCACAATTCGATTTATGCTTTTTTTTATATACTATACATGAAATTAAATAGTTTTCTTCGAAGTACTTTTTCGAGCGAAATGCACGGGAGGTGCTAGTATTTAATATATATAAATAACTAATACCAGTAAGCTATTAAACTATGTAATTAAAAATTGCACACCTCAAATATTTATTCATTCTTGTTTGTAAATAGAGCATTACAGTCATGGTGAAATAACTGTTTTATTCACTTCACTTCACTTATCTTCACTTATCTTGTTCACACGCTATTCAAAAACTCACAATGTATACACATACAGGAATTGCCCCAATATAAAATAATATTTATTCATTTTAATGTGATGTAACATCACACATCAAATAAAGTTAAAAGAACAAAGTGGTGCTTATGTGGCAGAAAATAGAAGAAAAAGGGAGAATATTTCGGTCACTTCTAAATTACGATCTCCGTCAACTACTCATACAAGGCAAAGCAGCAGGTAGACCGGGCCGCGGACGTATATCTGGGTTAAATACTGGTTTGGTCCAAGCACTAAACCAGAATCAGAAGAAGTGTGGGATCAGAGTAGCCATGCTGATCACCTTCGAAAGGAGACGGCATAAGAAACTTTATACGGTAATCTCTAAATGTAGTAACTATGTAGACAAAACAATGGCGGATAAAATTGATTGAATCAAAATCAATTCACATAGATTTTACTAATAAAACTTCAAAAAGGTTAGTCATGTCATCAAGTTACCATTGTACAAACAAGTCCTCGTCTCCGTATGGACTTATATCCAACCGCCAGTAACAGAGAATTGTCAATGCTACTTGGTACTTTCGGAACATTCATTTTAATAGAAGAGCTCATGAGGAGGACAAATCCTTGCAAGTTAGGGTTTTAGTACTAGTATAGTAATGTGCTATTATTGTATTTGACGTACACATTAACAAAGTCGCACTTTATAAGACCTTAAGAAGTTTTGTTAATGGACACTATTCTTCTATTTATTCTTCAGAAAATTAATTAAAATTCCTCATTATTCTTTCCCTAGTCTAGATCGTATTGTTTTGAATGGTTTGGCAATTCAACCCTATTAAAAAATGTCCACACGGTAATATAAGTTGAAACTGTATTTTGAGTTAGTTTGAGTTTGTCGAACATGATACTATTTCAAACTAACTATAAATAAAAACGGTAAATGTATGTAATGAACTTAAAACCTTAAACATATGGTGTAACAAATATTATATTCGCATTATTATTGTTATTTTAAAATATTTTGATGTTCATTGGTGCACACATTGAGATCATCAGACATTTAAATAATGACTATTCTCTAATATAATTTGTGTTATTAATCGGTCAAGAGGATCCTTATGATAGGTGAAATTACCGCCCCCGGACCGCCAGGGCTCAAAAGTTCATGAATTGGTACGCTTTTTTAGAAACTAAGCCTAATAAGAAACTAAGCCTAAGTGTTGTTCGTATGAGTTGCGTTCTATGATAATTTTATAATTGGAGAATTGAAGCCAGGTATCGTTAAAACGGTTGACTGAGGTAATATTGCATATAGATGGCATCTGACTACCCTTTATTCTCCTCAAAGTCTACAAAAACAAAGTTTTTACTTGTAATCAAAAGCCCAAAGAGTTTATTATAAAAGAAATCTCTGAACATATTATTAAGATTTCTTTTGTCTCCAACCAGGTCGAAATAAAACAGTACATTCGCTAAGAGACAATAGACTTGTTCCATCTATAAAGTGGCCGCCTCTCACATGGCTACGAGCGGCGCTAATGTAGCCATGTAAAAATCACATAGTTATGCGAATTTGGGTTGTTGTTATATGTCTCTATATATGTTACCATTTCTATTTGTTGTTTTATATACATGTTATATTTTAAGTGATTCCGATGTGTTTCTAAGAGTAAATCTCGAGAATAGCTGAACTGATTTAAATAATATTTTTTTTAAATAACGAAGAGGGATTACGGAGAATTAAATTTTAAAATATGGCTGAAGTCTAATAACAATAAATTTCTTTAATCCCATACAAATACTTAATAATACTTAAAAGTCGATTATCATCAAGATTTGTACACAAAAGGAGAAATTTTCAATCTACTATTTCGAGCTTTTTTAAAAATATTCAAATATAGAAATGATTTATTAGAGAAAATAATTAAAATTCTTTCACATCATATTTGTATTTCGATAACATTGTCTTATTATTTACAGTTGATTTAATGGAAGTAATTCGTTTGATAAATTACTATTTACAATGGATTTGAAACAGAAAATGTAAACAGTCAAACACGTTACATTATTATTCAGTGACATTAAAGAGTATTTACTGTTTTGAGTGTCTGAAAAGCAAAATGTACCGAGCGAAACTAGTAAAAATATCACGCGAGTCTTCATATTATATATTTATTTAATCTATTTTTTGTGATTATTGTATAATTTATTTTGCCTAAAGATAAATTTGGCATAATTATATAACAAATACATAATAAAAATAACCATTAATAATATAAATTACCATGGCTCATTAATTGTGGATTAGTCGTGGCATAAATGTCAATCCACACGATAGTTGACCATTTTCAGTAGTCAGGCGATTTCTATCGAGACATTGCGGTGTGACAGAGGTCCGCTTCGCACCGTTACCTCGACCTTGGTCGGATCGACCGCGCTGCTCGCAAACGTTAGGGGACACTTAGCTTATCCAATATCTTTCACCCAACACAAAACCGTAACCGTTTAATACAAATTGTTACAACTGAATTGAATCCAAAGGTTTCAATTTAGATGTTTTAGGCAATTCACATGATTCACTGTTGCTCGTAATTTCCGGTCTTCATTAAGAGAATATATATATATATATATTTTTTTTTTTTTTTTTTTTTTTTTTTTTTTTTTTTTTTTTTTTTTTTTTTTTTTTTTTTTTTTTTATATATATAGGTATACCTATCGGCTATTCTAATGTAAAAGACGTTTATTATTTGATACTACCCATTCGACTGACGGCTCCAAAAAGAGTACAGGAGTTTTCTCACAGGATCTCAACATTTATCAAGGGTACTGCTCTTTATTTCAATCTACTGCCAAAGCATCTTTGCTTCTGAGACGCAACCTCATCAGGCGTTATCTGCGAGTGCCACCTTGCTCTAGAGAGACTAGCGAAAAAAGCTGTGGTTGTTCTGCAATGGATCCAGGGACACAGTGGGTCATAGACCTCAACCAAACTCCCCTTTGAACCGAATCCAGTTCTACATAGGACTGGAAACAGTCAAAGGCTTACGGAATTATACGTTCACGGAAACTGATTCGCCGCTCACTTTGAATAGACAAGATTTTGACCGACAGTTAATTTTGGCATCAATTCATATGTCAATATGTACCTCATGTTTTCCAGTTTTTACAAAAATTTCCACAAATACTCCTTTTTGTTGTAGTATGTTACTTGGTGATACTGATGTAATTTTTCTTTACGGTCCAGTAGTTTTGGAATGATTCGTAAATATTCTCTTACTAGATAATACTTATATTAATAATGTATATATATTGTATTCTTATAATATTTATAGCATAGACGTATAGATTTAATTTTGCCTGTACCATCTAACATGTATGCTGTTGGATTAAAATCGATTTGTATAAAGGTCAGAGCCAGGCCAACGCTGAACAGTCAATTAGCTCCCATTCGGAGAACTTAACGGATCCGAGACTTCACTGAGCGTGAGAGTCTCTTTTTTTCTTAATCGTGGTAAAGAGATATTGGTTTAGAATTTAGGATTAGAGATTGCGGTTTCCGTCACAATGCTTTTTGCGCAACTTAATAAAACTTAAAACATATTGAAATTATTATTTCAGATAAATACCAATAATTGATAATTTTTGTAGCAGTGTAGCCTGTAAAGAAGAACGAGTGATTAAGTTTTTCTTAATTTTATTGGAATTAATCATTTAGAGTAATTGTATATTCAACATTATCTATATCGAAAAAGCTATATCGCCCCCATATAAGTGTAATTGGCATCGAAATAATTATACATTTATATTTGATAAATACGTCCTGTTGAAACATATAGAAATGTATATTGCCCGTGCCGAAACATATAGAAAATGCTATATTCCCGTCAAACATACACTCGTAGATCTAGTATTAATCAATCAGCCCTCGCAAACATGTTTTTCGGCCTTCGAATGTATTTTATAAGACTAAAAGATTACTTTTGCGCTCAGCTCAGGTCGTAATATTGAGCTTTCCAGAAAATATGTCTATTGAACTTCGATTATTTTTCGACTTTTGACAATATATTATTGTATGACGAAAAAATAAGAAAATATATAATATATTATACATCAATCACACGCCTTACCATTTCAAACGAAAGCTTGACAAAAATAAAGTTTAACTGCACAGATTTAAAATTCTATTTTTTCATACATTCAATTTCTATAATGTGTTTTAACAAATTACGCGCAACCGATCGCAATATGAACTTGTATAAGTTGATTCCGGGGAATTAAGTAATGATTTCATTGTGTGATTTTTCAGCTAAGGTTTCATCAAATGTTCATTAGAAAAACTCGTTTGACTGAGGCCAGGTTTTTAAAAAAACTAACATACACAGTATTAATTATATCTCTATACATATATATAAGTATATATCACAACGTCAATTGGCACTAACCAACGGTTTTTGATGCGGTTTTTTTTAATAGATAGAGTGATTCAAGAGGAAGGTTTATATGTATAATAACATCCATTAAATAGTAGAGAAGTACTGTTCTTTTTTTGAGGTTTCTAATGTGATGTCGTAAATAATTTCATTTTTTCCGCTTACATTGCAAACGCAGGCTTACATTGAACCCTTATAAGTTTTATCAAAATAATGTACTAAGTATTGTACAGTTTGAAAAGGTCTACAGAAAAGACCCGGATGGTATATGTCTATCTCTTATAGATAACCCACAATAACTTTTTTTTTTTTCATCTACTTTTTAGGACAAATAATGCACTAATAGCACTTTGAATTTAGCAGCGAACGGACGCGTTTATTTTTCTGTAGTGTATTTAGTATCAGCATTGCACCCGTGCGAAGCCGGGGCGGGTCGCTAGTCATTAAATAAAATGAAACAGTAATAAAAAAAGACATTTCTTATCTAGAAATAAAATCGATTCAAGTCAAAGCTCGTTTTTTCCATCGTGTCGGTAGACTTTAATTAAATTAAAACATAAATACATTTTCAGACAGAATTAAATTGATTTGCTAATTAGACTTCCAAAGCTGTGCAGATTTAATGCGACACTAAATCTGACAAATGTTTTGGTCCACAGAAAGTGTCTGCTTTGCTTTACTTGTGAAAAATAGTCTCCAATAACTCTTGTCTTACCTTTATCAGCTGTTACCTGCCCAATGATTTCATCTGCTTGTATATAAGTTATGTCTTATCAGTCTGAGATCTAGCACATTTCGTTCGTACTATCTTAAAATCTGCTATCGAAATATTTTTTTCTCTAGTGGATAAGAATTGCGAATGCTGCTACAGGAATTATTTTTTATACCTGTGTCATAGTTTCATTTTACTTAATAGTAGATGGTAAATTTTATGTTCGTAAGGTCTCAACTATTCCAGCAAAAATACTTCTAAAATACTTGCTAGCTTTAGGTATCTAAAAAATGGGCAATACCGAGATTAATTTCAACCATGACAATGAGTATAGACAGCCTCAGTATCAGAAATTTAATTGTAAGTTCATTAAGTGATAAACCTAAATGCGTTTAACAAATTTCCATGTTTCCATTAATGCTCCTTAATGCGATCTTATAGAAAGTTTCCAATAGTAATAATGAAGTTAAAACTGTAAATATGAGAATAAACTACCTAACAGTCTCAGAATTTAGTACATTTTTTGTTTCAGGCAAGCATGGCCGTGCAATAAGAACCATGAACTCAAAGCGTTCCATCCAACCCAAATACAATATGAACCGGTGTCCGATACACATTCTATTACCCATTTTGACCATCATCCTCCCGTTTATATCGCCACTTAACCTTCCTAGTGGAGATCCTGCTCCGGGGAGGTCCCCAGGGCCCCCCTTCTCTGATATCGAGGATTATGACGAAACTACAACCAGTGAAATGACCACAGTGCGAATGATAACCGACGCGTGCGAATACGCCCGGATCTCGAGTGAGAATAAAGAGATAGTGACGCTTAGTGAGGCGGAGAGTGATGTGAAATTGACTGTGAGCCACGCTGTTTTTGATACTGCGGAGCTGGTACGAGGAGTGGCTTATGATGGTAAGTTCATAGATAATATTGATGACCTTAGTGTTTGACTTGCAATGAGTACAATCCAAACTAAGTTTAAGAAACTCATTATAAAGTGTTATAAAGTATACAGTCAAAAACTGCAACGAAACATCAAAATACTTTACTATTTTATGCAGCTAACACTGTTTATTAGCGTCAAACACCGTTTCACTCAATAGTCTAACAGTGTCAAATCAAAGTATAATTGCGTCAAATATAATAATAAATAAACACATAGTTTCGAGTTTAATTTAGTCCTAGTTTAGTAAATCTAGATATATGTAGATAGTTTTTTATACATTCAAGTAACGGCGTATCAAAGCGTATCCGCGTCAGAAACCCCTGACAGTGTAATCAGCTGAAATTAATGGCTTCGTAAAACTTAAACTTCAGCATCTCGGGTTGCTAACAAGTCTCGTGTCGTGCAAAAATTCTTAAGCGTCGATTCGACGCACATCGAATAGCAATGAGCTAAGGTGTGGGACAATTGCTGTTTTATATTTGAAACAAAGGCGGTCCCTAAGGTGATACACATAGTGAGTGACATTCTTTACTATCATTTACATATTTTTGTTTAATGAGTTTATATTATGAAGATGTAATTAAGAAAATATGTAGTTGGCTAAGGTTTTACAAATTTATTAATTAATTGCTAATATTTAATAGGAAAATGTTGCGTCTCTCTTGCAGAACGTAGCACCGTAGACGAGCTCAAATTTATAAATTGTTGTTGACATTTATAAATTCTAAATAACTGGATGGATCAGAGATAAAAGAATTATCAAATCAAAAATGAATGAAAAGAAATCTACAGACATTATAAAAAGAGATTTATTCTTCGTAGCATATCGCTATGTACTGGTTCAAATTGTAACATATTTTATTGGTGTTGAACAGTCATTTTTTGCAAAAAAATTAATTTTAAAATATTTATTAAGAACGATAATATATACTATAAATACTAGCAGACTAGCAGGCCTATGTAAATCGGGAAATAAGTATATATAAATAGAACAAATATTGCATGTCTGTCAAATAAATTTGTAATAAAATAAGTATTTGTAATAAATCGTTAACTAAACGGAATTTTACATCTTATTAAAATTTTATATATTCTACAATAAATTGCTAATTCCAATCAAAACGTGGAAGTTCATTCACTATTGTGAATAAAGCTTACTTATTACCTTCCCTGTAAACTCAATTTCAGTGTTCATGGGAATCGGACACTTCAGAGGTCACCTGTTGTGAAATATTAAAGCAAAACTATTAAACTAGAAAATGGATATATATTATAAAATAGTTCGTCAAACTTAGCCTCTAAATTCATGGCACGTTGTCATTCTCGGTTCCACAACTCCAAACTTTCAAAACTCACATTAAATCCAAACCACGCACTTCGCGGATATAACTAAAATTATGTTGTGAGAACGATGGTCAAATACCGCTATCCTTTACACCCAACGATTTTCTTTCTTTCCCCTGTCTCTTTTCTTTTCATTATTAGAATATCTACCGCTCTTTATCACCTGCTAAGTACTGCATTTTTCTCATCTTCTCTTTTTTTTTTTCAACTTGATTTTCGTTTTTTTCCTTTTCTTCAGTTGGAAGAGATCTAGGAAGATATTAATCTGTTTTCATGTGAATAAAAAAGTTTTAATAATAACTATCTGCCGCGTACGGGGGACGGTCAGCATTTGTGTTAGTTTTTATCTGAGTAATTGTATCTCTTATATATTACTAGCGACCCGCCCGGGCTTCCCAGGGGGGAAATGGGGATAAAAAAAACACAAAAAAAAAAAAAACCCCCCCCCCCCCCGCTAAAAAAAAAGGGGGTTTTATTTTTCTAATTCTTCATATTCACAGTCATACGGTGTAAAGGGCCATATAGAATGTGTTAAAAGTACATACGCTACTGAAACTTAAGCCATTGTTAGCTTACTGAACTTAATGTATAATTCGTGTACAATTCTTGTTTAGATAAAACCGAAGGGTTCAGCCTGCGTTTGCAATGTAAGCGGAATAAATGTAATTATTTACTCCATTAGACCTCAGAATTAGAATTACTTCTTCACTCTTCTATTATAAATATTTTTGAATCACTCTATCTATTAAAAAAACCGCATCAAAATCCGTTGCGTAGTTTCAAAGATTTAACCAAACAAAAGGACAGAGAAGCGGCTTTTTTTTATTTTTTATAGTCAATCCTATCAGTTGTGTCAACCTAAGCTTGTTAGCTTAATGCTTCCTTTTTTTTTTTTCTTCATCTCTCTTGGTTTTCCATCCTGGTTCATGGCTGTCCATCATCTGCTCTGAACCGAATCAATGGAATCCAAATATCGAAGTTAACAGAGTAATAACGGACAACGTGCGATGTTTCTCAAAGTGAAATGCCTCGTGCATGCAGTGACTTAATAATATAACTTGCGTTAATTAAATTCTAGAGCTGAATTTCAGAATTCAAAAGATTGTTTAAGATACTTGATTGCTGTATTGAGCGTCTCTATCCACTACGAATGCATACGCCGTTTTAACGTACACATATTTGTATGAAGCGTCGTATTTACCAAACAAATCGCATAAAACGTCGTATTTCACACAAATAACTTTATCATAATCACTTGTAATTCTCAAAACACGCTCCATACTCAACCACTGCATTCAAGGCTGCACTGGTCAGTTGTTCAAGATCCACTTGCTCGCTGCTTGGTGCTCGTTATTTTTTAAAGAGAGTGTTAGTGATGGCCTCACAACTCAACAACTGGGGGGAGGCATTTAGTTGTTAGGCGGTAGACTATAGACACAGATTACCGAATATTGGCTATGGACATGTAACATATAATACAACATAAAAAGCTCCTATTTATGCTTGTGGTATGATACGTAACTGATATAGTTTTAAGTTTAGATTTTATGATCACGCTGACCACAAATTTTGAACCTACCTGTCATGGTAATCATTGCATTAACTCGGTAGTCAACTTTCTCCTGAAGCCCTCATAAAGAGGTTCCTGGAATCGCTGATACTTATTTATGCAGCCTTAAGCTTTATGGGCGTGTCATACAAATAACGGAGGCTCAGCTCATTGTTTGCCTAATGGATTACGTAGCCGTGAGATCTACGACCGGCCGTTACAAAGCATTTTCAGACCGGGCCAATCTATCTTTCACGAATATTCCGTATTATCCCATTTCCTATTGTGTTCTATATTTGTTTATTTATACAATGTCCGAGATGAATGCATACTTAGTATAATTTTGCTATAGTTTGATGGATCCAAGATACATTGTTACGGAACAAAACTTCGCCGTTCCAAAAAATTAACACTAAACCGATACAAATCTATTACTTATGTAATGACATTTCTTAGAAAAAAACAATGCAAACAACATACGTAAGCAACTGTACTCATACAGATTTAGTTGTAAAATAAATAAGTATAATATATTCCTAACCCGGCATATATGTGAATCGGGTGTTCGGCAGGGTTGTACATAAAGCATATTGTCTTAGAGACTGGTAAAGGAGTCTCTTCTGGGGAATAGACATTTAATAACTTAAAATATGTTGTTGACGTCATCAAACAAAGGAGACTAGGAGATGTTCTGTTACGAAACAACTAGTACTCAATCCAGACTCATCCTGAACCGGAACAAGACGAACACCATGATTGTTGCTGGACCAATGCTACAATTCAACGATTTGATTGTGATGCAAATAAACAAAACAACATAAACCTTGCATCTACGAGATCAAATGCAAGTGGGGGTTTGGAAATTCGATGCAAATGCGCAAAAACCTGATTAGCTGTTGAAATAAATTATATATAAAAGCTTGGTGTGCTCAGAAGACGATATTTCACTCCGGAACTTTCAACTCTATAAAGCGCAAATCCGACCCCATATGGAGTACTGTTCCCACCTCTGGGCAGGGGCTCCCCAGTACCAGCTCCTTCCATTTGATCGGATCGAACGTAGAACGGCTTGAATCGTCGACAACCCTGCTCTCTCCAGTCGGATTGATCCTCTGTCTGTCCCATAAAAAAAAACTTTTTTCAAACTGAAAAATGTAATGTTCAAATTTGTCAAAAATTGGTTAATTTTGATCCTAAAATCAACTTAAAGGCTCAAACCGGTGATTAAAGTGTTAGTCTGAAACAAGTTTATACTGACCGACGTGTGGGGAGATCAAAACAATGTATCCAATACCTTGAAAAATATTAATGTAGCATCTGGGTTTTATGGCAATATTATGTAGATAAGGGTCACGTACAATCTAATAAGATCGCACGTCAGCTCTTTCTTAGCTCTTTGTTTTTGGATTATGTAATGTAATGTTTGTCACAGAAAACTATTTCATATAGAAAATTGTGGGTTCATCATTAGTCTTTTTAACAACGCCGTTATAGAGGCACTGTACGGTTTCTGAGTCAGAGGAATAATAAAATATATATCTTTCATTTGATATATATTAAAAACATCTAATAAATATAGACTATAGCGGGCGACGATTCAAAAAATCGCGCTTTAGGGAAATCTCGGCTCGCAAAATGTAGTCTTGGCTCGTACAGGCGTTTTTCATTGATTTAAATTTATGTAGGTAAAAAGTAAAATCCGTGTAAACCGATTCGAAATAATAGCTTGAAAATATTTTGGATAAAATTAGATGCCTTGTGGTTAGATTATACTTAAATTTTACGTATATCCAAGACGAAACAGCTGCTTGAGAATATTGAAATCTTAACGATTACGATTATTGTACGGATTGCGAATTTTGTGCTGAATAATTGGTACAAAATCTAATATCACATGGGCACGAACAGAGTGTACCTAACTATGCCGCCTTAACTATGCTGTGTTTGCAGAAATAGAAATAAGATCAATATTTTTTTATTAATTCCAAATAGAATTGCTATTTTAATAGCCGGGATTTCATAGAAAATATAACTCATTATAAATCGTTTTCCCGTATTTGCGATAAGCCATATGTCTGGTGGCGACAAATGAGGGTAATCACCCCCCTCGTGACTCCCCGATTAACCCCTCCACCTCACGCGAGTCTGTCACGAACCACGGTAATTCTATGATATTACCTTAATCACTAACACATAACAAACGCAGGCTAACCTCGGCTTTAACTACAATTCAGATTAATCCTTTAAATAAATTTAACATGTACCTTAAAATGTGAAAATGTGTGAAATGGGGAAAATGATAAATACAAGGAGAATACCAAATGCTAAAAAAGACAAAACCCAGCAATAGTTCGCAAAAATAAAATTACTTCCACAAAGTAGCGCCTGATTCTGTTAATTACAAAGATACCATTTGGGAGGAAGATAAAATACATAATTTTAATGAAACGCAAATACCTTTCAATTTAAGTATTATATATTTCAATTTAAGAAAATATTTATAGAATTCAGAAGATCCGCCACACTAAAATTAGAGAGAAGACAAAAGTAATAGATGTCCTAAAACATGCATTAAAACAAAAATGGAAATGGGCAGGACATGTTGGGAAGACTGCTAGATAGCGCTGGACTCAACATATCACAATGTGGCAAGGCCCTCAAGGCCTCTATATATTATATTATAACATATATATATATATATATATTTTGTGTGTATATGTGTATATATATTTTTATATTCTTATATATTAATTTAATAAACCATATGGCATTATAAATATTCATTGTAACTGTAATTTTGCATGAAATAAAAGGCTTTATTTTTTTATTTTATTTTATTTTTATATAAATTTAAACTCAACTTTCTAAATAAAAAGATTAGTGCGATAGAATAATGGAATTAATTTTTATGCGACGATGAGACATTGTACAACCTAATTTAATTCAATTCAGATTGGTTACCTTACAACCAGTTAATTTGATGACGTATACAAAACTTCAAGGGATCGCTTGGCATTGAATACAAAATTTATATTTCTACAATAATGTAGATTAATTGTTGTTGTGGATCAATCAAACAAATGCATAAATCAAAAACGCAATGAATAAAACGTCTTTTTACACAATTAACACAAAGCTCTTGAAAATAGTCGTTTGAATTCCGCTAATAGAGTCTGAATGGGAGATTAGGCGGCTTAATGAATTCAGAACGGCGTAGCAACGACCCACTGAAGTAATGAAGAAAATTTTATTTCAATATGTATGAATTGAATTAGATGACAAAAATTTTTTGTTGTGATGACGTTATACAAACGGAAAAGTATTATATAAATAAATTTTGACAATTAACACCTTTTGTCTTCAGTCTGCCGCGACCACGCACGCTGTAAAGTACGTGAAACGTCGGGAAATTTTAAAATAATGTAAAATAAATTTTGTAAAAATACATAGCCTTATCCGATAAAGTGTTTTTCTATAAATGAGTAATTTATATAAATGTATAAATAAATTGTTATTATGTTATCATTCAAATTTGTGACAGATTAAAAGATAAAACAAAGAGTGAATAAGGCTTCTAAAGTTGAGTGGCTTAGTGGTCCGAACGAGGAGAGAAAGTCCCTATAAAATAACCAAGAGATAAAAGTAGCCCGTACTGGTAGGCCGGCATTGTATTATCGAACGTGAGCGCGTCACATTAGTCTCCCGTCCTTCTCCTGTAAAAAACATGTCATATATATATGAAATCCACAATATTATATGTTATTTATGTGGGTTAGCAATTGTGAAAATAAACAAAATGCTGTAACAAGTTATAGTGCAAACTTTGATAATATTAAATTTGCGTGCAAAAATGGATTATTCGGAAGTCTCGTTGGACGGATAAGTGGCGGAACGATTCTCCTAAACAAACATTTCGAATTGCTTGACCCTTTTCACTAAATGAAAATTAAACTTATTTTTGATATAATAATTTTAGTGTCGAGCTTTTTAGTTTTAGTAAAATCGAGTATAACAATAATTAAACACATGAAAAATTTAAATATAAGTGGATATCAAAGTTATACTACTTTGTCTTATATTGTTTATAAAACTACGAATTCGAGTAAGTTAATAATATAATGGTGGCGATTCTGACGTACACACTCTAAACTAAAAATCTTTAAATTTAGCTTTAGACCTGTCGAACATTGGTAACCTATTCTGTATATTTCTAAATCAAAGTTGAATTTTGTCAATTAAACCTTAATTTAGGAATATACACTCACTAACTTAAGACTTAATAACCCAGACATTCAGCGAATTTTTAAAAGTGAAATAATAAAACATAAATAGACATGACATTGAAAAAATGCTTTCAATTTGTTTGAATACGTTAAAAGTTGGTCAAGTGGTACGAGAAATAATATACAGAACCATTTCGCGGTCTCTCCTCTCGCTTACTAAAAATGTTCAACCTTCTGCCGGAAACTACGCAAATTAATTGTACCGAACAACCATATGTGCAATTAAATTAAGTTTTTCAAGTGTTACTGAAGTTTCCAACCTTCCGTGAGAACTAATCCGCGTGTATTATTTTAACATGAGAATTTTTATAGAAGTTGCTTTATTTTTATTGAAAATGTGAGCTTTTTAAGTCGAATTCGCGATGTGTGGAATACAAACACCTGCAGAGCAAATGTGTTAATATACATCAATTAAAGTTTTAGTATTAGAAGATAAATAAAAATTATTTTCAATAACTGTGCATTCCAATTCCAAAAACTCTTAATATTATCTATCTCGAAATTAAGTTGAAAGGTGAAATAGAAATAATCGACACGCAAGTGTTTTGAAAACCAACGAAGCATTAAACAGTAAAATTTTTGAAATATCAATCGTTTAAAAACAATTTAAAATGACCGGAATTGCCATTCGCGAAGTTTTACATTCCAGCAATTCAATTTAACTAATTAATCATGATCAATTTAAGATCTATCCACTATAATATAATTATAGCTTTTGAACTGTTGGTAGCAACCATTTTATTAAACAAAATGGTTTATATTGCAAGTTATTTGTACTCACAAATAGTGAAAAGAAGACTCGACGAAAGCATACCCTGGCTCCTGCTGTCAAACGCTCTCTTAAGATCTGATTGGTCAGTTAAGCTAACCAAAAAACCAATAACAAAAACTCATTGATTGAAGTATTTAGTCAAATTCTCAAAAAGTTTCTTTAACGTATAGAAAACCCTGAATGTATTACATTCTTTACCTACTTTTTGAGTGATTTGTGGCAATATTAGCGAGGTGATGCCAGTCAGAGTGATGCTAACTTAAGATAACATATATTACTGACCTGTCTCCTTCCTCTTTGTTAGCAATATAAAGAAATCAAGGTTAGGTGATATTTGAACGTAACAATTTTACTTTTGAAGAATTACAACGGTTGCTTTTGGTAGTCATTAACAGCCTTCTTCATTAAAAATGCCTCGCGAATTTGCGCGTATTGCAAGAAAGAGTATCTTTGGTTAAATTGGGATGTCTTTAAAAAAACTTCGTGTTAAGTGTCAGACTGAGTACTTATTGCAACGAATTAATTACTTCAAGGTAACAAGTCTTATTGAAATATGAATCTGAATGAAATCATGATCTCAGCAAAGTTCCTTCAACTTTAAAAATATGTTTTATCGAATACCGATACATAACGTTGTAAATGGTTTTTTTTAACAAGATAGTATCGGTATTCTATCTTGTGAAGCGTCTCTTCTTTGGTCTCCTTGCTTTCGCCTGGTTACATATTGTATTGATAAAATATTGTATTTTATATTGTATATATTATATTGTATTGATATATTTTATATTGTATTGATATATTTTTTTTTTTTTTGATTCAAAATGTAAATTTTAAAATAACAATCACTATTATATTTAGTGATTGTTTAGTGCGTCATTTAAATTTGGGTGATGATAAATATTAGAAGGCAAGGAGGCTTTTTAATTTCTACCGAGACACATTAATAGTTTAAATTTTGTTTTTTTATAAACAATCATTGGGGGATGCTTGGGAACTGATGTAACAATATTAATGACTGTTTAAACTGTGTGTTTTGTTTACCACGATTGTATCTAGTGTCAAGACAAACCCTTCAGGTTTAATGGCACTTAAACTTAAAAACATAACTATGTTACACAATGCTTTGTATAAATAAATGAAATAACATTTTAAAGCAAAGTTTCACTCACAGAAAATCTTAAATTTTTATTCAATAACGACCGATGAGATTTATATAATATTCATGAAATCATCCAAGATATAGGCGTATTTTCACGATTACTAAAGAGACTTTGGATTTTTTTCGTAATCCGACACGCCCTTGATAAATTGGCATACATCCATATCGATCCATTACTTAACAAATGTTTTATGTACGTACGTTAAGGTTGCCAGCGCAAAAACACATGAAATATTTTTGAGATTAAGCAACTTTTTTGGTTGTAATTTTATACGATACTGGTTTAAATTATTTGTATTTAGTACATATTACTTTTTATGAATTGCAAAAGGATTATAAGAAAAACAAATCGACTTATTTTACATATAGCCTTTAAAACACTCTATTGTTTCAACCATTCACCTTTCACGGACTAGTCAACGTTTAAAAGAAATGAAACAATTTCACAAGTGTGTTGCCGGCTTTTCGGATGACACTATGCTATACTTGAAGATGTATAATATTTTTCGATGTTAACCCTAGCAATAACATTAACAGTTCCCCCCCTACTTCTTCGTCCTCTCCATTACTGGAGGTCGGCTGTCAACTTTTGTAGCGTCTCTTGTCTCGCCGTCCACTCCTCACATTCTAATACCCTCCACTCCCTAACTTACCACCATATTTCTTCCGCCTACCAACTTTCCTTTTACCTTGGATTTTTCCCATCATTATAATTTGGACAGTTGGTATCGGTCATCCACACGTGACCTATATCCGACTTTACGCTGTTTGATTTGCTGCATCAGTTTTCTGGTAGTTCCCATACGTTCAAGGACTTTTTCGTTAGTGACCTTTTGGGTCCACTTATGCGGACATCGACGATACACCACATCTCGAATGCCTCTAGCGTCGCCGAGTGGCCTCCTTTATAGTCCATGCTTCACAACCGTAAAGAACTATCGGCCATATGTAACAGCAGAGGATTCGAAACCACTTTAGGTCAACCCAGTATTCCTTTCATTTTATTAAACGAACCCGGGCAATTTTGATACGAGTTTTGATCTCTTATCGGAACTCCATTCTTTATTGACCCACGTTCCCAAGTACTTGTACTGACGTACCTCCTCCACGTTTTTCCAGCCACCTTTATGTCAGATCGTAAGGTGTCGTTCTGTGAGACTATCATAACCTTGGTTTTGGCAATGTTAATGGATAGACCATCTCTCTCAGAAATAGCGTGGACTCTGTTGATTAAATTTTGCAACTGTTCGTTCGATGACCTATGAGGACGGTATCGTCTCATACCGAAGGTTATTTATGACTCTTCCGTTTACATTTACTCCGACTTCCAATCCCTCGATGCTTCTGACATGGTTGCCTCGGAATATATATTGAAGAGCATCGTGATAGTATACAACCTTGACGGACACCGCGGCAATATTAATATCTTCGGTCTCTTCTCGGTCAACTCTAACATTTGCTCTTTGGTCCCTTACAGATTCCTTATCACTCTTAAATCCTTTTCATCAAGCCCATTCTTTAAACGGTTTAAGAGGATTTCGTGTCTGACTCTATCAAACCTTTTTCGTAATCTATAAACACAGAAAAATGTCCTTTTCTGTCTTGACATTTCTGTACAAAACATTAAGACAACAGCTTCACGTGTTCCTACACCAAGCGAACCCTGGCTTCTCCCAATTGTTCGTCACATTTCTTTCTGATCCTGTTATGGATGATGGTCAAAAATAACTTAAGGACGTGACTCATAAGGCTGATTGTTCGATATTCCTCACATCTACGGGCATTTTTCTTTTTAGGAAGAGGAATAAACGTAGATTTCAACCAGTCCAGTGGGAGAACTCCCGTGTCGTATACTTTATTGAAAAGTTGGTTGAGCAGATAAATGTTGTCACCCTCCAGGAGTCTCACTACTTCTACCAAGATGTTATCTGGGCCTGGGCTCTCCAAGTTTGCGTTTTTAAGTGCATGAATAATTTCTGCATTAATTATTGGTAGGTCAGTGTCATTTGGAGCACATGGTATCTCCAGATCTCTTATTGGGTCTTCGAACATTTTTGTAACATACTCCACCCATCTTCCCTTTTTGGCCTCAATGTTTAGAAGAAGCTGCCCATTTGCATCGGCTAAGCTTGAAATACTTCTGCAATTAAGCCCTAACATTTGTTTGATGTTTTTGTGAATGTTGAAGCTATCATGTTTCTTGTGTAAGTCTTCCATGATGTTACATTTATTTTTGTAATATTCCTCTCAGCTATCTTGGTCTCCTTCGGATTATCCTATCTATCTCCCTGTAGCGTTGAGGATTACTACTTCATTTTCTTCGATCCTCCATTAACTCTAGGATGGAGTCGGTTCCAGTCCTGCTTCTTCATTGCCGTTGGTCGTAGGTACTTTATGCATACGTTATGTACAACTTGTTTGAGGCTGGTCCAAATTTCATCACTTGTTGATGGAGTAGAATATGTTCGTATGCTCAACTGTTGATTCAATGCATTCGACACTTCCTGTTTAGTATTGGGATCTTTAAGCTTATTCGCATTGAATTTCAAGGGCTGGGGTTTCGCATTAACTCTTTTTGGCTTACATTGTAGACGAACGACTACTGGATTATGATCGGACCCAACATCTGCTCCGGGGTAGGTCTTCCCCTCCACTTTCTAAATCCCTACTATCTCCATAATCAATCTATTGCGCACTATATTTTTAGGTGTATGCATTGGCAAGTCCAAGTATATAGACGACGCGGTCAGCTTGAAAAGTGTGTTGACTATAGTTAATTCTTTTTCTTGACAGAATTGTATTAAAGTGTCACCCCTGTCATTTCGATCTCCTAATCCATAAGCACCCGTCACTTCGGGGACATGAGTTGATCCGACTTTGGCATTCATGTCTCCCATTACAATGGTTACCTCGTGCCTTTTAGTAGAGCTTAAAAGCTTTCTTATCAGCATACAATTCTTCGATTTCGCTATCCGCCTTCTGTCTTTGGTGCATAAACCTGTATAATATTAATATTAAACCCAGCCCTTCATCTTTATCATCATTACTCTATTTGATAAAGGTATAATTCAGTCACCGCTTTTTGAAATTTCTTTCGTGACTAAAATTCCTACACCTATGATTCTGTTGTGTCTTCAGTCCCCAATATCGCACCATATCAGAAGTGGTATATTGGTTCTTTCCAGCCATTTTGTGTCACTATACCCATTAGGCGATTTTTAGTCGTTTCATCTCTTTTATTACATTTGGAAGTTTACCATCTTGTTTGAGACTTCTCACATTCCATGTCGCGATGTTGAAAGTATTATTATTAGTGCACCTGAGATTCTTCGCACCCCTTCCCATTAAAGGGACGCCAGGGACTCGGGGCCGTGGTTATAAGAGACTTTTTCATTGTTGACTACTAGGGAAAGGTAATAGCAGTGGTTTCCCCTTGCCTTCTGCCTCAGACATTTTAGGAATTTCTTTATCCCCAGCCGCTTAGCCTCATCCAGTTTGGTGGGTTATTTGGTTATACCGCCACTGATCGGTCGTTTCGTTCCGGGTATCGTCCCTGCCGATATAGCCGGTTTTGAGGCGCCGGCACTTCGCCTCTCGCCCTTTGCCGTTAGCATCTGCGAAATCTATGGATGGTGTTCCGAACTATAAGCTCGGTCGCAGAAGGTCCCAGAGAGTACGACGGGGACGTGGCAAATCGGACTTGCTAGCACCTGCATGACTACTCCGCCATCAGAGCATCGCAGTAAGTGTACGGGCATTTCACGGAAATGCATAGGTCGGCTCCTACACAACTCCCCCGTGCTTAAATGCTAGCCTCCACCCTCCATTGCCCCTTAACATAGCCCTTAACTTAAGATAGGATAAATGCATGTTACTATGAACTTCGCTCCACTTTGAAAATGATCCATGAATATTATGCATTGCCATTATTTATTTAGCATCATTTGTATGAATCTAAAGTACATACTTTTTTTTATTTGATTTGAGTAGTTATGATTGTATTTTCTTTTTATCAGTGAAAAGTTTTACAGTATTACGACAATATTGTAATATCGACTATGAGGTGGATATATGAAACAATGTTTAGAAAAATAATACTAGAGATTTCCACCTTAAGGCGTAATCTCGATTGAACGCAGCTTCACTGGATACGTAAAATTGCACGATCATGTGCCAAAGGAAAGTCGTTAGTATAGGAATAATACAATTCTCATTTTAAAACCGGGTCTCTAGTTCAAATCCACAAAGGTTTCGCGTTTCAGCGAACACGTTGCTTGAAATTAGCGAAATAAAATATGCAAGCGCTCGCTAGTCCGGTCATTGCACCCTTATCGACTGGCCTTAATAGATATATTTTTACATCCTATACTGAATGTTTCCGGTTAAGCGATATTTGGATGGTTTCAGTTCGAAAAATCAGTTGAGATATTAAATATTTGTGACTAAACAACGAATAAAAGGAGGAATCTAGATTTAGAAATTAGAGCATTACGAAATATTTTCTATGATTATACGATGTCTTAAAAGTCTATAAAATCTTAGTATATGTTATGCACAAGGGTGCATTCTTGAAAAATGCAGCAGTAGAAAAGATTTGTTTTAACTTCATATGCGTACAATGTAAAGCGGTAAAAATATGCAAAAATGAAAGGGAACGGCCTTATTCATGAGGACAAGTTCTTATAATAGTCACCATATGTTTATCATTTAAGGTCGGGTACTTATAAATAATCTTCGTTTAAAAATAGTGCCGCAAAAAACCGCTTTTTAATAACCTGTCCCTGAACGTGTTGCAATTATTTTGCATTTATATGAAGAAGCTTTATTTAAATCGTAGCTTATTAAACACATTTGTGCGTACGTAGCTTACTCACTCAGTAGCAGTCTAACTTGTCAAGTCTAAAAACCAGTGCTACGACAGCATATTACAAATTTACAATGAAATTAAACAGAAAGAAATGGAGTGGCTCTCCATCTCTATATACATGTATGTACAATACACATACAGTACATATTCTCTACAAAGATTTCAATTTATTTTATGTTTTCATTAATATTTGAATGGATTTTTTGTTTGATTATGAGCGGGAGAAAAAAATGTGCGTGCACTGCATTCTCTTACTTACCCCACTCAACGTCTCTTACTTTCTCTTCAAGTCAAGCGTTCGTAAAGAAGTAACACTTCAATTTAAGTTAATAAACAGTTAATTCAGAACACTTGAGCAGCAATTATTATTATTTTTTTATTTTTATAAAACAGGGGGAAAACGAGCAGGAGGCTCACCTGATGCTAAGTGACACCGCCGCCCATGGACACTCGCGAAGCCAGAGGGCTCACCAGTGCGTTGCCGGCCTCTAAGATGTTTATACGCTCTTTTTTTTTAAAGGTCCCTAAGTCGTAATTATTACTTTGATTGTGTATGATAATTGATATTTTCTCTGTAAGCTGCTATTTCTCGTCTTTATTATTACAATATTTATCTTTGTCAACATGCAGCATGCTTTATAGCATGCCAACTTATTAATAATATTAATTATTCACTCTGATTATTTGTGAAACGCTTTTAAGAATGCATCTATGACTTTGTTGTATGTTTGTAAATATAAAGTGTTTGTGTTTCTTATAGAAATAAATAAACAACGCAGTTTATAATTTTAAATGCTACCTTATAAAGATTGGATTTATTCCAGTGTATTTTATTAGATATCTGGTCAATAATGTAGAAATAATAATGTTAGAATGTGGAATTATAATGTCTGTTTCTATTTGAACGATAAATATATGAATGCTTAAATTAATTTTCCATTGAACATAGAATTTTTCATAGTTTTCCTTTCATTTTCCGTGATTTTATGATTATTTTTTAGAAAATTTTTATTTCAAATACCGACGCCTTGTGTCTTGATTTAGTGAGTATTTGAGAAATATCTTAGAAAATTCCTATAGCAGAACCAGTGAATCAGCAGACATGTAATTTGAGCTTATGTATCCAGAGCAAAGAATTCATTTGACAGTTCCATTTGATATTTATCATAAAATAGAATGAATTCGAGTTTATATCCATGAAATTAGTATCATAATACTGACAACTAAACACATACTGACTGGCCTAAATATACACTAGCCATCCATTTGCTTAAAATACCATTGCAATACAGGAATATAGAAGTGTTTTCGAGGGAGAACAGTAATCCTAACACGCAAAGTTCTTATTTAATTTATTTCTCCCTCATTTTGGTCAACACAACAAGCTTTAATAGAAGTAATGATTCCTAGTTTTTCCTTTCTTTATCCTGCTATTTCCACTCCACCGTCATAAACCAATGTGTTATGCCATTTAATAGGGTTGCCAACGTTAAGAATAAATAAAAAATATCACATTAAAATAAATGTCATAAATATAAAATATTTTTTAACCACTTTTAAGCAAACATATATGCGCTATATTATCATAGCGGTTATGTAAACAATAACTAAAGAGTATGTATAGAAATTACAATATATTCGCTATATCTTTATATATATAATTCTTCTTGAGTGTGTATCTCACTGAACTTCTTTCAAACGACAGGACCGATTTTGATGAAATTGTTTGTGTGTGTTCAAGGGGATCTGGGAATGGTTTAGATTCACAATTTTGTCCGCTGGACAATGTTTTTTTTTATTAATTTTTAATATTAGTAGTTGTTGATTTTGGAATGTTTTACATTGGATCCGACAGACGGCGCTACCATCGCAGTGTCAAAATTTTAAATAATATTCGAATGATTAATTGAAAATTGAAATCACATGTATGGCAAAACAACGTTTGCCGGATCAGCTAGTGTTATATAAAATGTTCATTTAAATACTATTATCAAAATATATATAGTAATCCTTAATGAAATGCAATTAAACATGTACTTGATTCGCCTCTAAAATTGTATTTATACACGTAATGATACAGTACACCATTTATCAAATAAATAACGCTTTTATATTATGAATGCCTCTTGGACATCCCTATAGTTGGCGTCTGAACGCCTAGAACTGAAAACTTCTTTTGTTTCGCTGTTTACTGTCCAGCGACATTATGTGCGTGAATGCTCTATATTCCTTTGTCTTCATCGTGGTTTTGTTACCAACTTAGTTACCAATAAAACTCAAGAAAGATTTATATTGCACGGGATATGATACAAGATAGGTATTAATCAAAGCTTTCGTTGCGTTAATGCTGAATGAAAGCTTTAAATAAAACAATTTGAAGGATTAAAACGTGATTTACCATAAATTTTATTTATAGTGACGTTTCAGATGCTTTTCAGCAACCCCTGATTTGAATTGAGTATGATTTGAGTTACAAATTTACCATATTAAAACAAATTGTTATGGATTTTATATTGTAATTTTCTATGTTAACAACATACTTGTTAATAAATTAATATTAAGCGACTGTAGATTTTAAAATCATAAGTGTTACTGAAATCTATTCGGGTTTAAAGAACTGTCAAGCAACTCTCCGAGGAACTTTTCTAGGTACATTGTTGCAGAGCCGGGAGTCGACCGCAGGTTCTAAATGTTGACTTACGCACGTCTAACCACTGACCACATTGCTATTAGACTAGATTGCGATACCAAATAATTCAGACCTTACAAAATACGTCGCCTAATTCTACCCAATTTGCTGTGCTAACGAAAAAAATACCCGAATCCAGGGGTTTATTATACCCGTAGTATCCTCTGCTTCACCCACTATTGGTAACAAAATTAAATTCATATTTAACGAGGGAGGTTACGGGGCGTTTGTATGCAAAATAAATGGATCTGATGTCTTGTCTTGACCTACTTACCTTTGAACCGGTGAACGCTGTTTTGACAGAGAAATTACTTATGGAGGAAGTTTGCGTTTACGGCTTACCAGACGCTACAATTTCAAATTAAACATTTTGTACATCAAAGTCATCTTAATTGCTTCGTAAATGCATTTGTAAATAATGCGTAAATAAAATTCACCTATATGGTAAATCAAACACCAATATTTTGTATTTTAATACTAATATTTCTTCAAGTAAGAATATAATAATCTAAGTGATATCATGTCTGACTCAAACTAACTATAAAGAACATAACAAAAAATTATTTTATTGTGTAATTTATTATTTATTTCTGAGGTTAATAAATAAACACAGCAGTTAAGAGGACGTTCCTCTCAACATTAGACTGTGTTTATGAATGCCTGCTTGTACACACTAAGGAAAGTTCAAACATTATATTGTTTTTGACGTAATCAAGTTAATATAATTTCAAGTATATAAAATGTATTATTAGACACATATATATCATGGGAAATGGCTTGTTAAAGTAGTTACAATAACAAAAAAATTAAAATCACTCACTAATTTACTAATGGAAGATGGATGCTGTCACGAAATGTATCACACTAGGATAACCTATATAGAGAATAACTAACGCCTTACCATAGGTTTTCATTATTTGTCGACAAAAACATTGTGGGCTGAAAAAAGGGCCGCAAACAAGAAATCTGGGTCGGACGCCCATTCATTTTGCAAGCATACTTCGACCCAAGAGATTGAAGCTATTATAGCTCAACCTTAGTTAAATGGTTAGTTAGGATTTAAGTAAAAACACCTCAATTACTAAACTTGAGGATATGAAGTATTGAGCTTTCCATTACAAGCGTTGATCGCAGCAAATTCGAGAAAGTGGGAAAAACCAAATTTAGTTGAAGATCAGGTTGGACGATATTGAAAGATTGGATTGAAGAAAATAGAAATATGTGAATAACCTCGCAACTGGTGTGTTAATTCACAGTGACAAACAATTTTAAGGGCTTAACTAAACGTAACCTTTCGCCGTATAACCCAAACAGTTAACCTAACTGACAACCCTAACTAACTAAATAAATTGCAATTGACATGTTAACCTGACGTACCTTCAGGGTACATTTTTCAATTCAGAGTACATTTACAGTTCAGATAGCAGTTGTAGACAAAATAAACTAAAAAATACATAATGTGTGCTTGTAAGAAAGAAATTTAAAAAAAATCACCATTAAAATGCTTCATTACAACGTGACATTATAAGATGTGAATTTGTAAAATTGGGAACTATATAGTTAATGTTGATGGTGAGGGTAATGGAAATCATGAGTACATGTAAAACAAACTTCAAGTCATTATTTATTGAAACGGTTAATGTCGAAGCCAAGAAATTGAAACGGCTGACTTGATTAATTACCTCTCAAGATGAAAATTGTTTTCGTAAAGAAAAATAATTAGTTCGATTAATCAATTAAATGTTGATAGTTAAGCAATTTTAGTATCCATTCCAAGAGATGTTTTTAACAATGTCTTGCAAATAGGTAGATTTAGGATTCAGAAAGTATTATTCGCAGTATGATGACTGTCACCAGGATTTATCTCATGACGGTTGAAATTTTCAGATTTTATTTCTACTATTTTATACTAGCTGATCCGGCGAACGTTGTTTTGCCATACAAGTGATTTCAATTTTCAATTAATAAATAAAAAATAAGGGTTGATCGTAGAAGGGTGAAAATTTAGGATTGTATGTATTTTTGTATGTCGTATCATAAAAAATAGAAACTAAAAATTGTGTCAAAAAAATATAATAAAAAATTAAGGGGTGGACTACCCTTAACATTTAGGGGATGAGAAAAAAATGTTGGCCGATTCTCAGACCTACTCAATACGCTCACAAAGTTTCATGAGAATCGGTCAAGCTGTTTCGGAGGAGTTCAAGTTCGAACCCCGTGACACGAGAATTTTATATATTAGATTACAACAAATATATAGCAGAATAACACATTTTTTCACACGATCGGTTAGCCCCTGAGTATAGCTTGAATTATGACTGCTAACACAACCGATACCAATGTACATACATGAATAATTTACATACATATATTTATATTTATATTTTATAGACCTCAGCCAAGACTTACACTCGTCACACAAATGGTGACCGAACTGGGAATTGAACGCGGGACTCCCAGTTGGTAGTCCAGCATAGTGATGATACATTGGAGTCCTCAAAAAATAAATTTTCTCGAGATTTCTATATCAATCCATATTTTAAAATGTGGTTTACCTTATTTCCCTATAAAAAGAAAACAAACCGTACCGTAACTGTCATCTCCGTTTTATAATAAGGAGGATAAAGACTCTATGACGCTCACAATAATTATTGGTATTCTCGATGAATCATAGATATTTTAATTTCAAATGTCTTTAAATATTGTTATATACATACGTATAAAATTCTCGTGTCACGTGTACGTAATTGAACTATTACAGCATACAAAAATACATACGATTCTATTTTTTACCCCCAACTGAACCCTATTTTTTATTTTATTAATTCTTATTCAAGTATTTATGCTGCTTAACTTTATTTGTTACTTTAATAAAGATTAATTTATTAACCTTAATAAAATAAAAGTATTTTTTTTTAGTTTAAAACGCTTTCGTTGTAGATATATACCCAGCACACTTGAATGCTGATAGTTTTTTTTTTTACTAAAAAAATGATTGCTAGAAATCACATGTATGGCAAACCAACGTTTGCCGGGTCAGCTAGTAGTTCATATATACATTACAAAAATGAAGTAAATAAATGGAAAAGATATGTTTTTCCAATCACATTCCGCTCCGCTCTTTTTGATAGAACCATCCTTAGATATAGTCTTGATAAACTTAAAAATAATTTTTCAATTCGCACCGGTGGTTCCTGAGATTAGTGCGTTCAACCAAACGAATTCTTCAGCTGTATAATATTGGTATAGATTTGAAAGTTCGATTCAACAAATTACGGTGCCTGTTAGCAATTAAATTGAAAGCGAAAAAGTCTGCAGTTTAAAATGCAACTTTGACGTTGATTTCAATTGGATCAATACAAGTTCACTGTGTGTCGTCCATTAAAGCATTTAGCTGAACAATCACCAGTGTTGCCAACTTGTTGATAATTGCAGAGTCCCCACAATTAGGGTACATTATTACTGATAGGCCTTGAATGTAGCACTGTTAATAATTTAACAATACAAACGTAAATTTATTACTGAATATTGCATTATAATATAACCATTATACTGAACGAGTACATATATATATTCGTTGGTGCATTTAAATAAGTGTAAAAACTTTTACCAAAATCGTAACCATAATTTTGCAACGTGGAAGAGAATTGAGATTACTAATACCTGAAAAAAAAGGATTTTAAATTGGTTAGTTAGACCACGTTCAATCAGCAAAACATCCAGTAAAGAAATTCCTAATTTAATACGCCCATAAGTTAATCACCTGTATATAATATAAATTTTCTCGATTTTAAATCTTCCACGTTACCAACTGAATGAACTAACATTGCATTTCATTACCTCGATTTCACGCATCAATCCACCACGGCTTACCATTTCAATACAGTCGTAACGAATGTCCAACGCGGTCAATATGATTCTTAAAATTATTTTCTTAGTCAATTGTGTTGGCTTTGGAAATGCACGAGTCATTATGCTCAGTAATTTAGACTTCAGAAGTAATGGTATACCACAAACCCTTAAGGTTGAAGATACACCATTTGCTAATTTAAGTGATAAAGCTGAAGACGGAGGATCTAGTACCAGTAAAGTCCAGGGTGCTCTAGAAAGCGATATGAGTAAAGAGCTTCGACGAAAAGATTTACACGATGAGCCTCTAGAACAAGACTTAAATGAAATTGAGGATGTACTAGCTCCAGCAACGGAGTTCAATGGAGCCAGTGACAAACTTAATTTAGTGCAAATCAAATATATGTTAAAGGAAATAAAGGAAATGTTGAAGAAGGAACACAAAGATATGGAAGTAGACAATGAAAATTTTAAATCTTATGTTCCCATAAGTGAAGATGTTGAGAATCCACAGCCGCTGGGTATTGGAAAGGAGACTATTTTGGACGGATTGAATCTTATTAATAGAGGTAGAAAGTTGTATGATATTGTTTAGACTATACATAATTTTTTACTCTTGTGTCTCGGCGACCCGAAATGCCCTCCGAGAGGAAAATAACATGAATGATTAAGTACGAATTATTTATTTTACGTGTACGTTTAACTATTTTAATATAAATTGGATTTTTTTATTTCTTACACTTGGAGCTACTAAACTTTTTTAAACATTCAATAGCTTCTTATGATATTTAATAAAGTATGCTTATATTTAATATTAATATTAAAATGGAACGTATATGTGCATAGAACGCGTAAAATTATGTTGAATTCATGGTGGAACAAAAGATATATTTGTTTAGGATGAATACTGTTTAAGTTTGGATTACACACATTTGAAGAAGTGTGTTAAAAGTTTTACTATGTTAAATTTAAATCTGTTTTTCATAGCATATACCTGACAAGAGTTTGTGATACTCGCCTTAATAAAAGAGGGCTTTTTTCTTTACATATGCATAAACAATGCAACAACTTCACTACTACATATATCACTTAAACGTAAAGATTTTGGGAAGATCAGGTGATTAATTGCTCATGTTAACAAACATACTTATTGATTTATTACATGGCTTCGTCCTTAAGTGAACATAGGAAAATCGAAAAATAAAAACTTCAACCTCAAAGTGTTTTATTTATAACATGTTGACTAATATTTTCATTTTAATAGAATATCTCAATAGTTGAGAATATTACATGTACATACTTAAATGAATTTTTTTTTTTGTCTGTGATTGAACGGGAAGTGCTTGTCAATAAAGTGTATTATTTAGAATCTTTAGATGTTAAAATAAATATTATAAATAAATTACATAGTATATATATTAATACATTTCCCCTTTGTACAAACTTGTTTGTATTTCTATACTGCGTTGTATGTTGATTGAAATCAAACAGAAACTTAAACAATAGCCACAATTGATTTTGGAAAACGTCCAACATTAGAAGTCGATTGTACTATTATTTCATTTGGCAGTGAAAATATAGGTTGACCTTAAAATATTTCCGAAATAAGAGCTTCAGCCTGTCTATGTTAATAAATGGGAAAGTTTCTGCCTTATTAGGTAGAAGATTCTTCTCTTAAGTGCTTTTGGATAACAATAATTTTTGGTGATATCAAGAAGTCTTAACATATAAAACAAAAGACGCAAGAAGATGACGCAAGTCCTTAGAGCAGCGGAGACCAAGGGTTGATCGTAGATTGATTCAGCCAAAACTCCGCCGTTCTGTTGGTGTCGCAGTGGGGATTTAGTGGGTTCATATAGCTAAATCAACATTCATGTTAAACAACTATTAGATTAAAAAAAATCCACATCGTTCCTTGAATACCCTCGTTTGAATTCCCTTCTATCATAATTCGAACCAGGACTGGAGATTAGCAGATAAAACTCTTCAGCAGTCTGTGTCTGTGACAACGCAAATGCAGTTCTCCCGACGTGCATAGACCGCTCATTTCATGAATTATATTTGAAAAAATTAAATACTTAAATAATTTAAGTAACATTACTATAATTATAACACAAGTCACATCGATTGCTGGCGTTCGGTATTAAGGCATTTTCTACTGTAAACTATTACTTTGTGGGACCAGCTGCCAGCAGACGTATTTCTGACACGATATAACGTCAAAAGAAGAGCGTACAATCACTAAAAGGTCAGCAACACGCCTGTAAGCCTTGGACACCAGGTCCATGGGCGGCGGTTGGCATTACTCTAAGTGACAGTTTAATTATTCTCGTCCCGTGGACCAAATTACAGAATCGATAATAATTTTATTGTTTGTAATGTTTTCAAGTAACGTTTTAGCCATAGCGCGCTATCACATAGTAATAAAATAAATCTTCGCGGCAATTTCAGTAATGTTTATTCAACTATGACTGTGTTTCAATAATTGTAACAATTATCTCTAAAAGCTTTTCATTGAAATTAATCTGTTAATTTATATCCTGATTTATTTGAATGTAATTCACTAATTTACTTGTATCGCATTTAATATTTATACTTTTTAATTTATGCAGTATACACTGAAGTAAATTTTTGCGTATTTGATGGGAGGGGGACATTTTTTAATGTTGTAAAAGCTGTGTGTAAAACCTTTTTTGATATGTAGATATATAATAAATCGTGATAAATACATCGATTTATGGGCAACAGTACTGACTAGAGGGTCTATGGAACAGAACTAAAATAATAATTTGTATTTAATTTTTAAATATTTAAGTTTCTATGTACCAATTAGCGTGTTCAAATAATATATTCAAACAAATATTTTCTTTCTAAACAATTTTTTTTACTTTACTAAATATATACTTTTTATTTTGTAATATTTTTTTTGGTAAAAAAAAATACAATACTTAATATTGTAAAGAGTTGAAACACAATATATTTATTCAAACTACAGACTCATTTGTTACGACAACATATCATTACGACATTAGCAACAATTTTAGAAATTGATTGTATATTTTATGTTACATTAAATTTCTTTGGCTATATACTAAATAAATCCAATTCCTTTAAGTAGAGTATTGACCATTCCCTGATATTAAGTTTTGTAATAAAATGTTGGGGCGATACATCTGAGATACCATATATCTGATCATAATCGAGTAAAATATACCTCGTTTATCGAGAATGTACTCTTCTGAACATCAAAGTACGTAATAAAACCAATAATAGTTCGATATAGAACGAATCACTGTGCCGCAAGGAAACGCTCAGTCCTTCATGGCTCTTACACAAAGTTATAACTTATTCAACTATTATGCGGTTCTAGCGTATTTTAATAATTTCTTTGGAGCTTTGAAGACGGAAGTTCTCCTTTGTTCTATACAGATTAAGGTATTGCTTAGCGGTCCACAAGTTATTCGGGATAATTTCAATACCGTTATCGTCGTTGAGATAACTACTTTACTTCAATTCTTAAATTGGAAACAAGAAACAAACTACAGTCTACCGTGACCACGCACGCTGTAAAACTCGCGAAACGACGGAAAAATTTAAAATAATGTAATATACTTAAATTTTGTAAAAATACATAGCTTAATCCGTTAACAAAGTGTTTTTCTTTAAATGAGTAATAGTTATGTTAATAAACGACAATATTAATAAGAAAAAACCAAAACTGTCGACTAATGCAACAAAATATTACACCATAGAACAGAATCCCTGGCTCAGCTAGGTATTACCTGAGTTGAGTTGAGTGAGAAGCCAGCAATTCCAATGATACACTAGATTTCAATACAGACAGTTAAAAGTAAACGAAAATTATACAAATATATATAAAATTCATTAAGAAAAAAAATATATAGATCAAGTGTAACATGTATTTGACCCCTAACTTTGCGAAACCTACACCTTGTTGATGAAGCCTGAGACCTAATGGATTGGCAATTGTTGCCAGTCTGATTAATAGCAATTTACAAATACAGGTATTAATTACCATTTAATATTTATCGTACCACACCCTTCGACTGCGTGTGTTTGTGTTTCAAGTTCTCCGGTATTTATACGATCCACATTCAGAGCGTTACCGTTAACGCTCTGAATGTGGATTTGATCGGTGCAAAAAATATTTCTTTATTACAATTCAATCGCTGCTGCGATGAACATGATGAGTGTTGATTTGAGAGACTGAGGATATACTGTTCGATAAGGTATACGACAGACCATATAACTTGCTTATTGCCTTTGAGACAAGACAGCGACGTCTTACACCCATCCTGCACTTATGACGATCATTTTTTGAAATTTGTCACTCTCATCTCTATTGCTTTAAATTGCCAATTCAATGAAGTTTGCACTTATCTTTTAAAATGACATTGGGTCCAGATGTAAACAATAAAATCTACGGGGTGAAGTGAACAGTCGACAAGTACTATAGAAGTTACTGAACTTTTCTTATATGGAGCACAATTTTAATATGATTATACCCATAGCATCACTTAAATAAGCGTAGAATAGATGAGGCTAATTTAGCCAGACATTTGGCAAGCGCCCCCTGGCGGCACTCCAACGTAACGAGCGTTCGTGACTTCTGTATCAAGTGCCACGTATGATTGAGGGCACCCCTAAATCTAATCATTTGGAATATAATCAGAATATAGCTGGAAATTACAATTGATATGACAATTCACCATTTCCTCTGAGTATAGCAAAATATAGGATTTTTTGAATGTTCGAATGGAAATATTCTATTGAATAATATGAAATTGGAGTATTGAGGAGCAAGGCAAAAATATAAAATTCATTCAAATAGAGATATTTGAAATTAGAACTGTGCTTAATAGCCGATAAAGCAAAAATTGCATGTTCATGTGCTGTTGCCGTCGCCACCTGCGTTTGCAGACCATTTTATTAAAAAACCTTCACTTTTGTAGTTGCTTCAGAATCCTAAAGTAATTTCACACTATACCGTGAAATAAAAATGATGGTATATTATTTATTATTATGATTATATAATTGCGTATAAATTGCCACGCTTCATTTAGAATGAATTTAATCGTATTTTCTTTCGTGTGTTCGTTTTTATATAATATGGAGTGTGGGAGTATAAAATTCGCAGGAAATTACTCGTATATTAACAGCCTTAGAACTTGTAAATCCATTACATAGCGAACTAATTGATGAATGAATATTGTAGCGCACGCCACACCCAACGTCTGGGGACGACGAACCACAGCCCCAATTTATTATTATTTACAAAATTTAAAATTAATATTAATCGTGCATATAATTACGATACTACTAAAATGTATATCGCATGGACTACTCAGTAAAAGAAAATTGTTTGTCTCTTTAAATCAAGATGGCGGCTGACACTTTTGGCCTCCCCTAAGGGACAAATTGCTGCCTATAATCATTCAATTAACTTTTTAATTAAATTTCATAAATAATTCGTTTTTATTGCACCATTTGGTAATAGGAAAACTCTGTGTGACTGAACTTTAAACACACATTTCAGTAAATACACACTTTTCCAAATAAACTGACGACATTAGAATCTCCTATTTACTCGTATATACTTAATAATATTCTAGAGGACTCTTTACTAACGTATTGGAACCCATTTCAAATAAGTTCAATTCCTAGGGGATATCAACGTCTTTCCTTTAAAAGATCGTATGCTAATTATTACAGTTAATAATCATCTTTATTTTTAAACCGATTTAAATTTACAATTAGATGGATATTATATAAATTGACTGTCTGTCACTGAATAGAAATGCCCAATTTTCCCCGGTATTCCAAGCTTAATATTACGTCGAAATTTTGTGGAAGATAATTTTTTATAAATATTCGATGAATACACCCACATTATGAACTAGAATAATAAAATTTATGTTTGCAAATACTAATTCTACCGCAGCACTATAGTTTTGAAACCTCATTTTAAAGGGGTAAGAGAACTTCCGCGTCTGGTTTCGTAGCATATTTATATTCATTAATAAGTTTAAAAACTCTTATATTTTATATGAGCTAAGGGATTGCAAAGTGTAGTGAAACAAATTTGCAACACGCCCGGCGTTTGTTTGAAAACTGGATGTTTGTTTTAGTAAGTTGAACGAAGTAGATGTCATAAACATCAATTCTGTTTCGTATGAATTTCCTAAATTTTAAAATTAGAATAGTGAAATATAAAAAAAAAGCAAAATGCGTTTCAATTCTTAACGCAAAAATCTTCATTGGGACATCAAACAACAATGTTAGAAATCAAGACCGAACCACAGACTATAAACTGAAAATTATTATACTATAGCATATGCTCTCAAGGAAATTGAAGTGATATCTAGCCGATATTAAACCAACACGTGTCTTCAACTATCTTAGAAATGCTGACCGTGTTTTCTTCTTAATACATAACTGTTTTAATAAAATGAAAAAATATTTTTATTACCATTTGCGTATCGAAATACTTAAGTATAGTATACTGAGCTCGATTATCCGGAAAACGCTCGTAATTTTTACTTAAATAGCCATAATACGCAATATTTAGCTTGCTCAGCTCGTAAATTTCCCGTGACTGGCCGTAAAGTAACGCGATCCTTAATCGATTGTTACAGCTTAAAACTATCGAGTCAAAACTTATGTCTTACGTTACACGCTTAAGCGGGAATCTCACATATGTTGAGTTATTAATTTGTTTTTTTATAATACAGGGGCAAACGAGCAGGAGGTTCACCACAACGTAAGTGACACCGCCGCCCATGGACACTCACGATGCCTCGAGCCCTAACAAGTGCGTCGCCGGCCTTTAAGGATACGCTCTTTTCTAGAAGGTCGAATGTCGCGTTGGTTCGGAAATATCTATATTCCACATAGCGGTTGTGGGCGACAAGGTGTCTTCTGAAGTGCTCAGTTGTGGATAGGCGGACATCGAGGTGATACGGATAAAATTTCGTATTCTGACTTGTTGTCCGATAATGGAATACAGCCGCAGATTTAATCTGAACAACTCCTCAATATTATTATTCCTGTTATTGAACAAATTTAAAATCACACTACAACAAATAATATATTACGTTTTATGAGCATTTTATCAATGATACTTTAGTCTTTTGATCTACGTGATGTCATTTGATCGTCATTGTACCTAATCGCCGACAGGAATTCTTGCCGAAATGGAATTGGATTTAAAAAAAGTTGTCACTCAATTTTGAATTTAATTTGAAGTAAACTAAAAGCTATTCTACTTTAATATGGCTATATAAATGTGTCTGTCTACTAAATAATATAAGCACTATCTGCTGGAGTGATGCAAATAAGGTTTTCAGAGGTTACAATGTTAATTCAGCTAGATCTGTATGTTTTTTTTTAATTTTATTATAATTTTTTTTTATTTGGACCGTGTAATATTTGCTCTAGTTCCCTATTTCGATGCGTGCCCAATAGTATTAAGCTGGTGAGCGTTCGTATAAAATATTTTGGTAATTATTCCTTGTGTAGAATATACTAAAAATATTCAGATTACTTTTTAAATAAATTCATTAAAATCTTTTAATGTTTCTTTCGTTAAAGGTAGGTCTTTATCAGCTTTTATGCTTATTATCACAGTACGCAAAATTTTGTGATATGTATTGTATTTTAATAACATTAAAATATTTAAATTTTTCATTGGATTGTCCCCGAAAATAATAAATATCGTTATATATAATGCAGTGACGTTCCACATTTAAATAACAGTATTAAAAACTAAGGCGGAAATGTAATTTAAACAGAAAATATGTTTGGCTCTGCAGACTGCCGAAAGTGCTAACAGCAATTGCCTTATATAATTTTTACGACTTCCTAACTGCTAATTAGTGTGTACTTGCAACACTTAAAATTCAAAACATCGTTACAAAGATGGTGTTTAAAATTCGAACTGAAGTCGGTGTTGCCAGACTATTTGGAGTGTTGCCAATGTTGAATAAATGAACGCGAAAAAAACATTTGTTGCTGTGCTATTGTCCGTGTTTTTTCCGGCCGCACTGACAAGTTTTCTGGTCCATTACAAATAGATAGTTTCGCTTTTCAATAGTTTTTGCGTGATACAATGTGTATGTGAACGATGGTTTTTAGCAAGTTTTCATAAACCAAACATAATTTTCACAGTTTAACCAAAATTAAGTATTAGTTTAGTAAAGACTAAACTAATATTTAATTTGGGAACACCACCACCACACTCCCACATTCTCACACACGCTCACACACCGCTTCCATGTTTTTCGTTTTGTTTCATTTGTAGTATTTTTTTGTATTCGGATTTAGTCTTTTATTATATTTTGTTGCAAACAGAATTTGAAAGGAAAGAGATGAAAAAGTAATTTAGTTAAGTCTTACACTTTTCATCAATACTGGCGAAAGCCGAAAGTCGTTTATCCATATGAAATCACATTATTTCTTATGAAACGTACTTTTCAAAGTTGGCAAAGTATCTACATTATTCATTCGAGAAGGTCTTATTTTATTTTTAAAAAAAGCTGTATATTCCTTCCCGAATTACTAAAACAGTGCTTTCCCAATTTAGTCTTATATTTTTTCCATAATTTTGATTTGCTATTATTTATTTATAAAGTCACGTCAACAAGGACACACATAAGAAAAGCGAAAAAGAAAAAACTCACATTCTAACAGCTAAAGTGCGGCCTTTATAAAAGGCGCGGAAGGCATGCATTAAATATATAGCAATAAATTACTACTTCTATCCTTTAAATGATAATTAATATATGTTTGTCATTATTTAAAATTGTAGTAGACCTACGGATGTTCGCCTCGGTGTCAGGGTGAAACCTGCGTTGAGTGTTTGAGCGGTTTTTTCTAATAAATTAAATTAGTATTGCTAATAAATTAATTAATAATTACTAAGTAAATTGGCCTCTTTTATACTTAAGGACTTCCGCAAGCAACGCGTAACCCTATTAATGATAATTTATTATTGTTGCATATGCTTGACACTATCGAAGTACAGTGGTTCCTCTTTCGGCATTCTGTCCCAATTCAACTTCTTTATATACGCTATAAGGTCTCGTATATCCACATCCAGCCTCACAATTTTCTCATACAACTTAATATGAATATACAATGTCGTCCATACCTCCTTATTTCGTCGCAAGGCGTCGAACAAGACAAATTGCTGATGACGCAAATTTGCCAGTAGAGAAAAACAGTAACCGATTCTATACCTGGGCTGCAGAATATATTTCTTCCTCAGCACTTGAACAAACGTCAGCTTATACTGCGTCTCATAAATGAACTGTTCCATTAATCTAATAGTTCTATTTTTACGAGACTTAGCTTGTATGCCGTAATCATATTTCATGAAATATATCTCTCTCAAATATTCATTGGTACGCTTAAGGCTCTCTCTACGAATGTTCTCGAATCTTCTCGTCTGTACGTTCAATTCATCTATTTCGAAATTTGGAGGCGGATTATTTCCAGATTTGAGTATGTCTGAAATCTTTTCGTTTCGTCTATTCTGTAGGAACTGTGATTTTGTTAAATTGATGTAAATATCTTTAACTGGATGTTTCGTCGCGCGATGTGGGCCCCTACGTAGCGGCAATGTGGTTTCGGGAACGATCTTAAAAACTGGTTTTTGTAGCGGGGAGTTAAATCTGGATCTGATTGTGTAAACATCAACTAGATATTTGTCCATTAAATCGTCGGCTTTTTCGTCGAATATGTAGGTGCAATGCGGAGAGATGAATATAACTGGAATACTCATTAGAACTTTTTCATTTGTTACGTACATGGGAAAGACAGAATTTAACTAAGTACAACCAAATGTAGTTTAACTTTTGGATAAATAATGAAAACACTTACATAAAATGCATATGTGAAGTCCATGATTGTTGTACATTATTGCGTTATTTACGGTCTATAAAATAATAATCGCTTTTAATTAATTTTTATAGCTATTTCAAAATGAACCATATTGGTTTTTTATCTATACTTTTGTATACATTTATGCAACCTTTTTGGTGATTTGAAATTGTAAATGCCGATACTTAAATCGTTTACCGGCGCGCCACCTTAGGTGGATCTGGTCACTGACACTATATAAAGCCTTCGCCGATCGCGCACTCACACTAATAAGGCCACTTAGGCCTCGCGTAGAGCCTCAAAAGCTTAACACTTTTGGTACTTGTATATATATATAACATAACTTGCGATTAGTTCGGCCCACGGCGCTGTTCAACTTTCCACACTTTAATCTATTGCTGCTGTAATGGAAAATGATAAATATGTGTGCACAAGAGGTTGCGGGGTTTAAATAACTCTATGAGCTATAATTAAACCAAATAAGGCTTCTTAAAGCCCGTCTGCTTTGATGAATTGTTTAAGAACCGCATCGTTCTCTGTAGCTAAATTATTGCCACTCTTGATAAACTGCCACTTAGAGTGATGAATTTCAGCTCTAATGAAGGCCTTCATTCGTGGAAAATTTATTCGAAAATATTATGAAAAATATGTTCAGCTAAGGAAATAAGAATTTTTAATGTAATATCAACATTTTTATATGTAACGAGGATTTTTAGAGAGAGAGAGTGAGAGAGAGAGATTGGTAGAGTACATTCATAGTTTTAAATTAACGATCGAGTATGATATTCTATCCATTTTGTTCGTTATAACGATATACGTTACAAATATCATTGAGGAAATCGAGTTTTCACAACAATATAATAATAAATATTTCCTTTGAGATACATAACCTTTCGTATTTGTATTGTTATAAGGTAAACAAAGGAAATTCCGAAATTATCCTTGTTTTTGGATAACTAATTGCTTATAAGGAAAAATAAATACAATATTAGGAAAACCAAACATCGTGTCTTTAATTAATTAACGTTGAATAACAAAAACAAACGTCATTGCTTTAATTCTATTTTTGTTTGGTTATTGAATTCTTTAATGGGGAAAGTGAAAATTTTAATGTAGGTTCCTTTATATATATATTAATTTGTGTCCAGCGACGAATCACATATTTTGAAATGTGCAAATTATCAATTGACAATGGCTTCAGACCAAAATGCAAATGTTGGATTTATTTAACGACAACACTTAAATAGTAAGTATTTCACAAAAAAAAATCGAATTATGAATCGCTGAATTATGCGTTTTTAAGCTTTCTAATTGTAATGTAGTAAAAATTAATATAATTTAGGGACAAGGAATGAATAAAATAGATATAACTTTGACTTTATATATATTGTAGAAACTTTCATGAGGAAAGCTTTTGATCGGTATGATATGTATGCAGCTTTATACAGAGCAATTTTCTCACCTAACGGTTTCGATTTCAACATTGTTATTATTCAAACCTTCTTTGCTTGTTCTTTCAGAGAGTTTTCCACCTACATCTACATATCATATTTAAGGTTCTTTAGCTCAGCCGTGGGAGGCCTGTAATATAACAAACTACCAATTCAGTTATAGGTGTCATACATTTGTAGAAATGAAAGAAAATATTGTTAACAAATTTCAATATAAATTAACTTAATGCAAAAAAGGAAAATCATAGAAAAAAACACCCAAACAGTAAAATTTATTAGTGCTAATCTTAAAAAAAAACTTGGCGTGTACTCAGTTCGGAATACTAAGGTATACATTATAGATTCATAGACAGACATGCACTTAAATTAACCTAAATTTGTCACAGATTATGATCATAACATGGGTGCGCCCTAAAACTGTCTGGCCGAACCAATTTCCGAGGGGATATGGGTTGCCATCGGCGAAATGTTCACATCGCTATCTCGACGTCAGATATGTGATAAAATCTGTGAAGGACCAATAACTTTATGTGCTGATTCTAAATTTTTTTGTTAATATAAACAAGAAAATTACTATTTTGCCAAAAAATTTAACTTTCAAATTACTCTTATATTACGTTTGGCTGCCCGCTCTCAACTCTATAGGTGGCAATAAAATCTTGAAGGACCATGCTTTATGTGCTAGAAAGTGCTATTAATTATTATATAAGTAATAAAGGTAATTTTTTTTCAGTGCATCTGCAGTTTGACGAGCCATCTCTCCGAAACTACGCGCTACACTCAATCGTTGGTTCCAGCATCAAAGGGAACTTCACGCCTACAAGCTACATCGAGAAGGCTTGCCTCGCTCCACCCTACTTCGTTTTGAAGAGGAACACTCGTGCGCACATGTGGTCTAGTGAATTTAGGACGAAAAGTGTTTACTTTAAGCCGCGACGAGTTCGGTCGATACGTAAAAGGTTTCATAGATTTTTGCCCGCACTGGTGGTCAGTGGGCCTCTGGAAGGAAGGAGCGGTGTAAACTTGAAGTGGTCCATTGATGCTGTTCATTTAGATAAAGAGGAAACTACTGTTGTTTTTAGGTAAGTTTTACGTTTAACTATCTGTTTTCTGCGGTTGAACCGCATTACATTTGTTATTTTTATTTTAAAATAAAAATAACCTCCCCAAAAAATTTCAGCCAAATTGTTTTGCGATTCTTGAGACATAAACAGATATTCATCAATTTAAATTCCAGATTAAACTAAATTCTACTATAATTAATAGAATCAGGCGTTACTTTGCGGAAGTCCATAGTACAACACACCAAACACCAATAGACCAATATACAAGCAATACTCCGCGAAAAACCCACAACCACTTGACGCACGTTTCGCTCCGACACCGGAGCATCATCAGGATATTGCCTCTACTCTACGATGAGACTCATCGAACGCTGTTCGTCGGTGTCGGGAAACTGCGTATGTAGTGGGTTTTTCGCGGAGTATTCCTTGTATATAGGTCTATTGGTGTTTTTTTTAAATTTTACTAAGTGTTTTTAATAAAAGTAAAATCTCAAAACAGTAAAACTACATTTACACTGTAAAATTACAAGTCTTAAGAGTTGGTTATCTTTATATTTAATTAACATTGTGTTGGTTGAGAAAGTAGATAAAGTTTATTGACTTGTTTGGATTATCCTACTTCTCTGTTCAGACTGCTTTTAATAAAAATTAAATATTTAAAGCAATGTTTAAGCTAAAGAGTTTCTGTTCAACCATCTTAGGGAATATTTCGAATTGTAAAAAATATTTATTCAGAGATAATACAATTTTGTCGTCAGTCGGATTTTTATATATGCTGAAATCAAAATTATCGTGTTCCTATGGTAAACACTAATATATATTTTTAAATCAAATCAAAGTACTTAAGTCGTCTAATCGAAAATACATTCTTAATATGCTGATTGAATCGATTATATCTTATAAGATATTCAAATTGAAAGTAAAGTTAATTTTTTTTATTAAATATATTCTAACTGCCTAACAGTTCTCTTCGCTAAGCCGTGGTGTATATATTGGGTCGTAGCTAAAGTGCTGATTTTGTTTCAAATAACGTTACTTTATTATTTAAATTACGTTATTTTATTATTTCAATTGTGGCTGCGGAATATTAGAATTAATGACTCCTCAAATGTAGTCTTGAATGATCTAGGCTCCAAGTTGTTCTATCACAAAGAATCCAGTTACAAATATTCGACCTCTGCAAAATCGGACCAGCGAAATCGACATATATAAAGGAAAATATAATAACACTAATTTAATCAGTTTTCACTGTCGCTTATAAAATTCAATTTCGTAACACGAACAAATCCGTCGAAAGAATTTATTTTAAAGCCATTCGCTTTGTGACGTGAAAACAATATTTTTCAATTATGTTTTTCACAATTCTCTTTTGTCTTCAAAAGAAGCTATAATTTTTCAATTCTCAAGAAATTCAATTATACCATATTTTTATTTCATGTGTATAATATACCAAAATGTTTGAAAAGAGTTTTCTTAAATGTTTTTTTTTTTTCAAAAATATTTTATTAATTATTTGTAGATTTAAAATTATTTTTATTATTGCCTTATACATTAAAATTCAGGGCCTCTTTACATAAAAATACGAATCTAAATCACGCAACAAAATATCTAATAATATATTTTATTCTATCAGCAGAACATAAAAACAATCCTTTAGAAAAAGAATTAAAAACTAAAAGCTTATATAGGCTTTATGTAAAAACCGACTTTTTCATAATATAGTTTATGTATGGAGCTGTTATATGAAGCCATAGTTCCTCGTCCTATTTGGCATGCTTTCTTGCAATCTACCTGCCAAATAAATAACCGTGCAAACGAGCCAATGGTATGTATGCGATGCCAATAAAAATACAGTGAACTCTCTGATAACTTACTTTATTTATTGCTTTAAACTAGTTCAAATTTGCGGAAGACTTTTTATAATATATCTATTACTTTTATTATATAAATAATAACCCCTAAAGCTACTTTTTATTTTTATGAGATAGATAGATGCCCGCCGCCCATCAAAACTCTTCGTATCGACTTGTAAATATGTCTGTCAGCAGCGGGTTCCTCATTGAAATGGTGTGCTATAGAAATTACGTTTAAGAACTGTGTGTTATGAACGCCAAGCGTCGATGAGACACGGATGGAATTCCGAATTCTGTCGCAACATCCGATGATACAATTCAGTTTAGGTATGAGACCGAACAATTCATCAGAGCACTCCATGGTGTAATGCATTCAAAGATGTGCGTTGGATAGGGTGGACCGGAGCTCTGCGTTGGATCAAATGGAAGGGGCCAGGATTTTAGAAGAGAGTCTTGGAATAACAGGGCGTTATTGAAACCAGGGTTGAACTGAATGATCGACTCAATCCGAGACCGCTCGCAGTAGAGTCTAGACTTTAGACACGACTTTCGGGCACTGCTCGACATCAACCCGAGAAATGTTAATACATTCGGTATGAAAAGCGTCCTCACTATTGTCATCCACAGCAGTGAACGATGGTTAACTGCAGAATTTATATTCTTAATCTTTAGTTTGTAAGTTTTACAATATATGTTAGCTAAACAGACTTTCCTGCGAGAAAACTACTTTGGAGCTCTACTATATCGCTTTGTCAAACAACTGCTGGCACAATTGTTCAACCCATTCTCTTAAATCAAATCACCTAAGTACCCGTAACGAACTAAATCCATTTGGGTGTATTACAAGCGCCTCCCCATGTAACGAGTATTACTAAGAAAATGTAAATGATGGCGTCATTAATTCATACTAACCATAATAAGCCAAGCCTCGAATATATTATTTACATAAGAGCGATAAAAGCCGTAATAGCCAATCTAATGAATAACTTTAATTCATTAAGCGTACGGCCTCGATCTGTCTAATCAGCTTGATTGATGATTTTCTTCAACACTAGAACGGATTCGGGGGAACACGGTATTTTAGTAATTATAGTCCTGATGGATGGGGTGGCTCGTTTATCAAGTTTAGAGATGGACTCCTTGGATACAGCGAATATTTAAAATTATATTTAAGCCGTGTTTATTACAATATTTGCGTTCGTTTCTGTCGTAATGAAGCAATCTTGAACGCAGAAAATGAAGCGTACATCCATTTAATGTTATGTTTAAATATATATATTCGCATAATCCAAAGGCGAATTTTGTATCCTAAGTTCCATATATATGTGTACGGGTAGTGCACATTGTATCAAAACACAAGGTTTGCCAAGACGTGTTTATGTTGTTGTTTTGTTTGTTCGTTGGGAAGAAGAGAAAGAAATTCATTTTTAAATATCAATTTTGTCACATAAGGGTCGCGAGTTTTACTTGCTATGTTTCTTTACCGTTTATGCAAGTTTTTATTATTATTCCTACATCCTTCTTGATTTATATGCTAGCTTTACTAACTTTTGATTGTTTTTTTTTAATATCGTCTAAATGTGAAAAAAATCTTTTAAAATGTGTAAACCTTAAATATAAGTGTAGGGTTAATCGATGTTAAAAAAGTTAGCCAGAGATTTGTTTGATTAATAGTAAAAGCTTTTCAAACAAATTTCAAGGGTCCATTAATTTTAGTTAATTTCTAAAATCTATTTGTTGTAAACTACAATAACTTTAACAGACTAAGGCATCGCATTTATTTCAAGAAATGATGACAGACGTAACCCTAATTTCATATTAAAATCACGACGGATATTCTAAACATTATTCCCCTCACATAATTTCTGTTTTATCACAAAAGAGGCAAAAGACAGATAATTATCCACTTCAAAAAATATATATCTACTAAACATTCGTTTTATCAGTGCCAAACATTTTTCAAAACATCTAACTTCCTTAGATAACGGCAAGATTTCTTCTCGGTCTTAATGCCTATTTTACTGTGACAAATCACTCTTCGCATTCTTATCTGGTCGAACGAAAAGAATCTGTATTACGGTTTGTTAGAGTTCAATTTTCATAGATCCATTTATTAAGAATAACATGAATTTATTCGAATCATTAATCGTAGAATTATTTGCGAATCTTTGCTGCCTCCATATAAATAGTATTTTTTAGGGAATATAGATCCAGGAAGTGGAGATAATATTTATTTTGCGTCATTGTGTAGTTAGTCACTTCACGTATCAAAAGCCACTCAAAAATAAGATTTTATCTAGTATCGAAAGAGAAATATTATTTATTTAAGTAACAAAACACCATTCTTAAACACTTCAATCTTACTACCTAGTATGTGACTTAACTTATTATATTTGAATAGTTTTGATACAGTTACTTGCTTTTATTATTTAATTGGCACAACTTTCCTTTTTGTATTTATATCATCGAACCCCTTTTGGGGTTAACCGAATTTTGATATATTTTATAACTATCAAGATCGTTAATCGTATTAACTGTAAAGTCAAGTTGATAAGAAAGGAGGTTGTGAACTATCGGAAGACGAAGTAGGATAAGTTTCAAACTCTAGATTTACGACGCCAATATTCGGTACTTTGAACTTAGTTAACCCGTATTTATTTTACGAACTAGCTTAACACCGTACTTAAATACAGGTGTTTACGAGCAATTACGTTTAAAATATATTTATAGATTGATATAATAGAAAACTCTGATGAGTTGTATTACTACAGCGAGTAGGGTTTACGTCAGCTGGTTTGGTTTGCCTTCCACTCAGAAACTGACTTTTTGGTCAATCAATAGAGTCACGCAACTTTTTTCAAATTATTACACCAAAAGGGGGCCATTTGGTTTTTCGCTAAGTGTTTAATAGTTGTTTTATTGTTTTCAGGTTACGTTATATGAAAACAACGAGTGCCACCATTTACCAAGTGTTCTTTACTAAAACTTTAAGATTAGGTGAGTATTTTAAAATCGTTTTCGATTATAATTCGAACTCAATATTCTTATATATAAGTCGCCGTTTCAAAAAAACCGGGTGAGTTGAAATCATGCACGTTTTACAATCGATATGTATTCATTTTTAGTTATTTGTTGTTATTGCAACAATAGAAATAAATCGACTGTGAAATTTTCGACTAACTATGACGGCTCAAGTCTCCCCATAAGGTTTCCTGTTTTTATGCTTTGCTAAAAGAGATAAAAAAATGGCGTTGCGTTTGCTTTATTTTTTGACATTAAAATAATAATCTTTCATTGAGGCGTGTCGTTATAGATATAGGCATACATGAATATTTTTCTCGTATAATAAAATTTTATTCATACGAGATATCCTTGTATTATACACGCACATCAAAATCATAGATAAATGTCATACTTTTATCTAATTCAACATTCATATATCGTAAATACTCGTTATTTTTGTAAACTTTACTATTATTTACGTATCTCAAAGTTTCAGCTTATTCTGGAGAGAAAGGACAATGACTGGTTAATTATTAGGAATATTACGTTATTTATAATGTACCATTGTGTACTTATATAATGTTACTTGTCATTTATAGTTTTAAAAAGTTTTATATAGATCTGTTTCTATGGGGGAAATACAGATTTGTAAGGAATACCATAGTAAGGAGCCTCACAAGTCATACAAAAAAAAATTATATACATGTAGTCCGCGTGGCTGAACGTCCATATTTTGTTAGTGTGATAATTATATTCATTGCTAATTATAATGATTAAATTATATCTTATCACATTTCAATTACATTGATTATATAATAAGTGTCTTTATAAATAATGACACAGTTGGCGCAATGGTCACCGTCGGTCCAGTTGTAGTCTGGGTGTACATATTTTATTTTGATACTCAATGAAAATAATTTTAAAAATAATTTTCATATAAGCCTATTGAGATTGGAGTACAATGAGGCGGAGCAACTTATAAAATAATACACATGTCTCAGTAGGTATATCAATAGTTGATAAAAAACTTACTCTGTAGCAGCATTCGCGTTATATTTCAGTATTTATTTTAATTTTATACCTAATTTTATTCTTTATGTTATTTTTTTTATACATTATCTTACTTTTTTCAACTGTCTGTATGGAAATAGTGTATGAAGGGAAGAACTGGCTTCTCAAACACAGATGATACCTAGCTGAGCAAGGAATTATATTGTGTGGTAATTCCTTATTGTTAATGAAAGTATTATTATTATTTAATGAAAAAGTATATGCAATTATCTGTTCATCAGCAATGTTACCACACATACTAATTGATCGTGTGTGATTTTAAATAATAGTTTTTTCATAAAATTATTTTTTATTATAGTTATTTACTTTATCTACTAGTAAACTGATCAGAAAAACTAGCAGACATCAATGTTATATTCGTTTGTTGCATTTAATAAAATCATTTAATTGACTATAAAACAAAAAACGATTTCACAATTCTATTTATGAAAGCACTTAAGCGATGAAATTTGAGCTTTCCAATTTTTCCCGAACAACTTTGAAATGTAAATATGGCGTCAAGGGCTGTATGGTTGGTTTGTTATAATTCCAATTTTAATGTGCTCGCAAGTAGTACACACGTGATGTAATGTTCCAACAAATATTGTACGATTTTAAAGTCTAAATAGGGGTTAACGTATCATATTCTATTTGTCTGGGAAAATAATCTGGCTCATCAGACTTGCACAACGATATTATACAATATTCCTAAATTAATTTTCTATCTATAAAAGGGGATTACAAACTTTTACTTACTTTGATTCAAGTCTTAATTTTTCATTTTATTATTAAATTTTTTTTTTATTAAAACCAATTTGACAGAGTTAAAGCCAAAAATTTAATTAAGTTTTTAATGACACCGTTGTGATTGTCACTTAATGAAATTTATATTTTTATATACATGTCAGCTTTCAAGCTTAACCAGAAACAAAATGTTTTTTGAATAGGGTCTACGTAATATAAATATATAAAAAGAAAATACATAAAAAGTAGGAATACCCCCGTTCGTTTTTAAGGCATTTTAATATATCCTAGAATAAGGATTTGTGATTTTAATTGAAGAAATATTTACCACTGAATTTGTTTAATTTGTCTACTTTTATAGTAACTGAAATAATGTATACCTAAAACAAAGCAATCAACTAAATCGAGAAGTCTTTAATTCCACATGTGTATATAGCTATAGCTATAAAATACAAAATACATTATTCAATACAGAAATATTTTTCAAGTTATTTTGATGCAGCTTCTATTTCCAGTTTTGCTCTCGAGTGACCTAATTGCTTTGAAGTACAAATCAGATTAAACGGCTATAGTTTTATTAGAATACAAACTTGATGTTTTAATCAAATATTATTTTATTTTACCAATACACAATTACACTGTTTTAACTAAATTCATCTGTCATTTTGTATTTGTCATATATCATCTTACATACCTAGAATTAACTCGTACATTTTCGTTACACTCGTTCCGGGAATCAAACACGCCATCGCTGTGTAGCCTTCATCTTTAGATTTGAGGTGATTTAATCTGATTAACAACCCTTATGTATCATTTTGTGTATAACGTATCCCTTGTGATTTTACCAGCTCTGAATTTATATTCAGACAACCCGGCACACGGTAACGCTTCCGCTCCTCTATAAATATACTATCGAAATAATTTTTTCTTATACCAGTGTTCGAATTTTTTTTCTTGAACCAGACGTTTATTCGTGTAAGCTATATGAATAATATATACTTTAGTAGTTGAACATAGAGAAAAAGCAAAACATATTTTGATACGAAATGGATCTTTTATAGGAAGACAAATGTTTGCCTTACACAGGCTTTCACTTCGAGCTTATTGGCTCTTGATAAAACCAACATAGGGAGCTTAGAATAATAAACATTAGTGAAAATTGCTCAGAGAATTGTCTAAGTAAAGATATTATCTAATTTATATAACGAAACCCATCATAAGTTATGCCATGACATGGCATGCATGGCATATATATAGCGTTTTTATACTTATGAGACAAAAGCCACTCCTCCCTAATTGACAGTCGCCAAACTTATAAATTACCATAATATAAGTTTGTACCATTAAGGGATCTATAAACTTATGACTATTCAGTAATCGATGGTAATAATTCTCTAATGAATCATTATCGAATCGTTATTAATACCGGCACCCTTTAAAGAAAAGTTTAACGTAAAATTGCTGAAATAAACGAGGTCAGTTTAGATCTAGTTTTTTTTAAAACCTTCGAGAATTAACCATCCATACCCATAATTATAACTAATATACGTAGAATCAAGACGATCCTACAAAGCTCAAAAAGTTTATGAAGTGATTTTCTTTACTGATTTTATAAAAAACTCAACGAATAAATATAAATTCATCGTTCGGAGTCGTTGAAAAAAATCTCTCCCATATTTGTATGACAAGAATCTAAAACAAGTCTCAAACTGATTAACCCACGAAGAATCCCTATATTCTAAAACCAATATCCATTACGCGCTCGTGCAGAAAGTGCATCGCAATAAAAATCGAGCGTATTAAAACGTTTTATTCCGCTGCATATCACTTGTTGTTAAATTTTATGAACCCAAGCCGATAGTTCTAGGTTATAAAAACATTCGAGGTCGCTTGGCTCGTTCAGGTACATAGGGCTGCCGAATGAATTCAGTGCCACGGTTTAGGATTGAGTATTTAGTTATTTAGAGGATTTACCCTAAAACCCATTTGTAAGCACTCTCTTTTATAATTACAATATATGTGTTTAGTAAATGTAAAAAGTATTCTTGGAATGTTATAAAGTTGAAAAGTTTGTATGTCGCTTGAATACGCTAATCCAGAAACTTCTCGAATAGAATATTTTTTGTTCTCGATAGTCCTTTTCGGGGAAAAATATTGGGAAAACGGGAAAAGTTATACCTTTGCCGCTTTGTTCGAATTGCATTGATATATCAAATAATATTTATTATTAATTCATACATAATAATTGCTCCCTTTAACCTCTCTCCGTCGTAACTTTCTGTCAAATTTATTGATACTGTGCTAGAAGTACCCATTACTTTAAATTACCGGTACAATTGGACCGATTTCTTTTTCACCAATTAATTGAGCCTTGAATCTGTGAGAAAAAGCTTTTCAAAGCGTTTACAAAAATTTTGCTGATTCATTAACTCCGCTAGAATGAATTAAAATAATAATTTGAACAATCAATTTGGATGTATTTTCTTATAGTAAACAACCCTACGTACACCTATATAATATGTAGGGCAGTCTTTTGTTGCAAATAACAAAGGTTTAATTGAAATTTTTTGATTGCATGCTTTTATAATAAAAAGTAAACAACGGTTATAATCTACCTTGCACATTGCTGTATTACTTGTATACTCAATGATATATTTATTATAAAATATTAAAAAAAAAACATTTTATAGCTTTAAAAACCTTACATTTATGTTCCTCATTTTATATTCCTCCCTGACCTCAAAATATTAAGGCCTAGTACCTCTAGATGTGGTGAGAATTGTATTTTATAAACCTGAGCTTTCAAGGAAATAATGATAAATCAATAAAAGTAAAATTTATACAAAATGTGTTGTGGAAAAATCTCTCGTGTTTTATTTAACACCAAGAAAGTCTTAAAAGTGATAAATAGGCAAACAGAACACTAAATAACTTATAACACACAAATATTTACATTTACCATGAAAAAACCGTCTAACACTCGCCGTACATGTCGCGCCGACATCGTAGCATCATGAGGAAAGGCGTTGCATAAACTTAAGAAATTATACGAACGTTGCGTCACTTCGAAGATTGGTAATATATTTTAACTCCATGATTATACAAAGAAGAGCTTAGCTTCACGAGCAGAATACAAATTTGATCTTCTTTAGACTGAGTACACGACAGATATACTAACTCACTGAGATGATCTATATTCGTAATACCTCAGTACCAATAATGAGAATCATATAATTTATAATTCATATAGTTGATAATTTCAACTTTGATTGTGTCTTTAATCAGAAATTACTCTTAGATAATTTACGTAATGCCAGAGTGCGGGTTCGATTATGTTACAATCAATATTTATCTTATATATATGTTATGTGTTATGTTAATCAGTTGTGTTAGTCAAGAAATGGTATAAATAGGCAAATGTACTATATAGGTGTATACAATGTGTCCTTATATATTATTTAATATAATATCGGTTAATTGATAAACAAATGAACCACGAGTAATTGTTATAACAAGGTACTTGAATAAATGATGACAGGAATACGGTAACATTATCGTATAATGGTCAGAAATGTTTTCGCAATTTAATGTGATTTGATGTAAGCGTCCATTATGCGGATTTTAATTCGCTTTTTTGTTTCGAGTACTTAATGGCTAAAATTTATTTTGTTTTCATTCAAAACATATCTTCAGGAAACTTTAGATTTTCAATAATTTTTAGCTATTTGTCAGCTTGCGAAAACTTCATAATTTCGTTTATTCATGTTAAGGTTAGTTGTATTTTTAAGGTGACTTAGGGAAAACTATTTATCTATTCTAGTATGATGTTTATAATATCGTCATTTCAATTCAGTCAAAACATAATAGTTTACACACTTGTATTACATAGTATCAAGTGTAGTAGCGATTCACATTCTTCTTAATTTATAACAGGTAATCAACAAATAATTTGTGTATTATTGTTTCAGATTGCGTTATAAGAATTCGTAGCCGCTCTGGGCGAATACACTCCGGCCACTTGCCTCGCAAACATGGCTGCCACCTCTTGTTCTCTCAACCCTCGCCACGAAATGCTCTCCTCGTAGAACTACACAAACTAAACGTGCCCTGTTCCTCAGGCTACATTAGGTTCACCCCAAACACCCCCCCAATATGTGGCAAACTCGAACAAATTCCTTTCCAATCCAGGAGGTATCTTTATCAGTCTTCGTCCAATCCTGATATAGAACTCCACGGTCGACCTACGTTCGCCGTAACCTACCGTCTAGTAGACCACTGCCATGATCTCTTGTTGACGGCTAGAAACGGCTCGTTCGATGTCGGCCCAACTGTCAAACTCCTCTGTTCCTATAAAATACATTTGCCTTATGGAAGCCGTGTTGCGTTGCGGCTTCAAATGGGCACAATGCCGAACGATAATGTTCATGAAGAGTCGAAATTATTTTGCAAAGGAATGGAGCTGTCCCTCCAAGATGGAGAATCCAGATGGAAACATTGCTCCCAGCCGGGTGATCCATTGCGGAGTGTACAAATTATATCTGAAGGAAATTCGATTAGACTGAACGTTAGCATACTGGCAAAAAAGAATTCTTCGGCCATGTGGCTTAAAGTTTGGTGGATGGATAAGCCAATGGAAGACGTGGTGGGGAACTGCGAATATAGCTGGATTACATCAGGCGACTTCTGTATATCAGCAATTAGGAATATCAAAAAGTCTTGGAGACAAGCGGAAGCAGAGTGTGTGAAACTCGGTGGACATCTTGCGAGCCTTGGGAACGAGCATCAGCAGCAAATATTAGATCAACTCTTAAGTCACTCGTAAGTTAAGTGAAATATTATTTAAAGTAAAATTTGTTACTACAAACTTGTTTACTACAAAGGAATAATTTGTCAAGCGATTTATAATTGGACATTTCATTAAAATAAACAATGTCAGGGGTATTTCTCCTTTTTTGTTATGGTAATAGAAGATTATGGCAATATTTTTCTGATATGTCGGTTTCATTTAATTTTTATTGCTGCAAACAACAACTTATAGAAGTTGGAAAAGTTATTCAATAGAACTTTGTCTTGGGCTGAATATGACCTGAAACTGAATATGAGCTGTCTAATTATCAAAGTTAATAAATTATAAATGTATATTGGATTTATTAGAATCGAAAAGAAATACAATGGTTGTATAGCCTTGTCTTGCCTCATCGAAATAGGTACCAAAACAAATTTGATAATGTTTAAATTATGAGACAGAGAAGAAGTTCTGACATTATTTAAACCATGTGACAGGCCTGGAAAGCCATGAAGATGACGTCTACTGGATAGGAGCTACGGATTCCGTCCACGAGGGGGAGTTTCGATGGTCTGATGGTCTACCCTTCTCTTATGCACGTGAGTACTTCTTAATAAGTCCGTATAACATCAGCGATTTTAGCTTTTGAAAAGTGTTGAAAATTTTAGAAACAGTTCATTTTGGTTTACCGCTCAATAACCTACCGGACATCGACTTGCCCTTTCTATCTCTATAAAGAATCATATTATATTCATAGAAATATATTTATTAATAACCTTATTTTAAAGTTTTAGTGATCAGAGTATTAAAGATATTTCGATGCTTGTTTTACCACTAACACGAAAGTAATAAGAAATGACATTTTAAACCTCAAGTTTTGAATTTACGTAAACTGTATAATCTCGTGGAAGAGTGAATAAGTTCTCAAAGCCAGAGTTTTGAATAATTCAAAAAGGTGATGCAACGTGTACAAGCAATGTGATTTTAAATATGTTTTATGTAAAATAGCTTAATGTACAAGTCAACTAATGCTTAGTGCAATTTCTTCTTTATGATTTTATTTTAAAAGGAGATATTATACAAATCCATATCAAGTCATACATATCAGGCATACTAGATTCAACTGTTCAAAATTACGTTTATAGAAAAAAAACGTGTGTTCCAAATCAATTTTCAAATAATAACCGTTGTGGGTAAATGAGATCATTTTTCTTTAGGTTTTGACTGGTACTTAAAAAAACACAAAATAGGAAATTACTAAGGGCGCAATTATTACCTAATACATATGGTTAGTAAATACGTTCTTAATTTATGTTTATTTTAGATAATTTATAATTTTTTATTATTATTATTTTTTATTATATATTCATTTCCAAAAATAATATAATACTAACAATAGATCAAATAGTTATTAAAAATATATTAAAGTTAAAAAATACGTAGTCCTAAATACGAGTTGTTTTGTCTGGTGAATGTGATCTTAAGTCGTCTTATGTTATCTTATCTTACTTGTTGAAGCTACTTCCGACATTAAGACGCATAGAATTAAATCTTACCGATACAGCACTAAAATGGATGCCCATCAACAGTGTCTATGACTTTTCTCTTACTTCCGTCAAAAATTAAGAACACGACATGTACTAATCATATTTTTATTAAGTTTAATAAATAAAAAAAAATATAAAAATACTTTCTTCCTCTGTATCTAATCCACAACAAGAAACACGTAATTTAAAATGATTTTAGTCTGATTTAAATTTTAAAACACTATGTACATACAAAACCATATAACTTCAAACGTCCATAAGTCACCATTAAATACACTTTCATCCCTATTGTAATTGGTTATTTGGGATCCCACAATAGATTCAGTTTATTAGAGTAATTATTCCGTGTCACTTATCATAATCCGAATTCGGGGCGGGCTATTTCCGAACGTAAACTAGCAATTTGCATTTGAATTAACGTTCAGATAGACCTTTGTATATGCCATTGTTAATTATTATGATGTTAATATTTGATTTATCTTGAACCGTTCCTCTAGTAGTGATTTATAAATACCAAATGTTGTTTTCGTTTAGTGTCCTGAACTGAAAGTGTACTTAAATTATAAGCGTTAAGCGCCTTCGTTAGTCTACTTTTACTCTAAGGCAATGTTAATTTGCGCCTCGAATTGAATATAAAGAGATAGTTTATATTTTTATTGCCAAAATCTACTAACAAAACAGTTCACCCTGAAAAACCTTGCAGAATATTCGTTTCCAAATAGGCTTTTATGATAATTGAAGCTCTTCATTTAAACTAATCATCGAAATTGAAATTGAAGACCCACAAAAAGGCGAGACATAGTTACGTAAAGGTTACACAAATTGAGGCTTACTCGATCGATAGATGCTTTCAGTTTATTACAACTTGTTGTTGACGGGATATTTGCGACTGGTTGGAGTTCTAAGGCATAATACTCCATATATAGTCGCAAAGTTTACGATATAGCACATTGTTTTTCAACCTGTGGGTCACGACCCCCTGGGAGGTCGTGAAGCTTCTGTAGGGGGGTCGCGAGAGGTACTTTAGTGGAAAAAAAAACAATAAAGACAATTAATATTGCTAATAGTAATACTGTAACATACACATACATACATGATAAAAAACCGAAGGGTCAAAGGGGGTCGCGAAATATTTTTTTATTCTAGGGGGGGTCGCATCATGAAAAAGGTTGAAAAACACTGAGCATATATAAAAATATTAACCTTTACTATTACCTTTCAACCTAAAGATACATTGAACTAATATTTTTTTACAAAATAGTATATTTGATTAGGTACATTTTTTATTCAATTGTTTTCCGGATTGAACCTGGCCACCCGCCATCTTATATTTTAGACGCGTGCTTTTGTTTTGGCTTGAATTGTAATTGTATAACAAATGAATTTTTTGTGGTGTATTTTTGAATATTGAGTATAAATTACCGTTTTGTGCGTGTTTTTGATTGAAAGTTAAAGTATAAGGGTTAGTCAGTAATCGTTATTCTTTTTTAATGATAACATACGTTTTTTGACAACTGTAAACCTCATAGATAATTAACACAAACCAGATTTTACTTAGGGGTAAACTCAGGATAAAGGGAAACATCGGCTCTCAGCCCGATCTTTGTGGCTAAACAAAAACAGCTGTGAAGAATGAAGTGTGATTTAGTTTTTTATAAAGTAAATTGGTATTGCGTAAGTGAAAAATGTGTCTTTAGCAGTTGGAAAATAGGTTTTCATGAAGTGGAACTTCTCCACCCAGCTATATTGCAACTCGAAATAATACCTACGAATTGACAGGCGACTGAAGAATTTTCAATCTATTTTATTGGGCTGGATGAGGCGTACGAAGTTATATAGGTCACTTCGAGTTATATACCCGCAATCCAGGAGCTCCATCGCGTTTCACGTGCGACCACCAGCATTCTATTGAATGCATAGTTCGCCATGCTAAATTGAAGTAGAGAAAACATTTATAAACATAATAACTTAAATATTTCAACGCTTGGGTATACCGGGTTATTTATAAAAAAATATAATTTATTTTAAGCTTACCCCCTCTTTTAATTGCTACACAAATTCGCCCCGTAGCGCAGACGCTACGATATTTGATTTATGCGAGTATCACATGCCAAACAGTAAATTTGTTTTACTTAACAAAAAATCATTATGTATAAAGTAGTCTTACGCCGTCCACGATTGCTACACAATTCCTATTGTTCTTCAAAATTAAATACCTTACCCATACATTTCATGTAAGTTATTGCAAAATAAATATTCCATAGTGCTTTTTAAATGTGATGCAATTCAATTTTAGACTGGTATCCCGGATGGCGAAAGCATGCGAGTCAGCCAAACGATGATGGGACATCTGGCCAGGACTGTGTGGAGGTTCGCCGGGCGATGCCACCACGACCAGCTCATCCCACGTTCTTATGGAATGATAGAAGCTGCAGAGAGCATAACTACTTCGTTTGCGAGCGCCCTGGACCAAATGGTTAGTTTAAAGCCTAATTTCTTGATACCTTTATTTATTTTGTAGAGACATTGTATGTGATACTCACACATATGTTGTATGTTATGAAAACATACCTTTTTGATATTAATCTAAAGCAAAAAACATCTGAATTACAAAGTTCTATACAGTAGTTTAAACTTTATAACTAAGCCACTAATTATAAAGGTTAAACTATTGTGTATAACAGAACTTTACGGTTTAAATTAGTCGGTATAAAAGTTAACCAATGCTGTATGCAATAAAAGTTCTAAAGCCAGACATGTATCACAGAATAGACAATGCAATACATCAACGTGAATGGTGCTAACTCTATTGATTGTAGCCGTAAAGTGCAGGCTTTAGTGCTGGCTTCTAATGATTGAGGTATAGTGCAGGGTGTGGTTTAGCTTATAAATCAGGTTGGTCGATCATCCGTATACCAATTCAAAAAATGTTCGTAATGTTTTAAATAATCAGACATATACGCAAATATCATCCATTTAAATAATAACTTTGTTTTATTACAACGTGATCAATTATTAACAGTATGTCGATGCGAACGTGGTCACGGCCAGACTAAAAACCTCAAATATTTTTAGTATTATATTATATTTATTATTATATCCGTTAAATTAACAACCACGCTATGACATTCCGTTATTTTAAGTCCATATGTCAATTTTAATTTAATAAATTAAAAGACGTATATTAAATGGACTGTAGTAAAGAATTGTAGAGGCCTAGAAATTGCGTCGCGTCGAGTCGCTTAGAGCTATTCACTCAAAAACCTTCTACTATGTCAACATATTTGTTATTTGAACTGGGAAGTGTATTGTATTGTGGAATTATTTACTGCCATTGATTGAACCGCGATTTCAAATAATAAATACTGAGAAATTACTGTTAAACAGGTTAATATTATAAAGTTCTATTAATAAGTGCTTTTAAATTTTACGTTCGCGTTAGCTAACACCTACAAAATTATTGAATATTGAATCCACTAAATTTGAGAGCGTTATTTTCATCACCAAATCTGTATACTTTATTCAGATGTTTTAGAAGATGTGCTGCGTTTAGAACAAGTGTGAATATGGCAACATAATTTGTTGTTTTGGCTAAATTGTTTGGCATAATTATCTCGGTCAAACATCGAACTATTTATCAGACTGCTATAATTGCTATTTCTTTACTCAATATTAAAATTCTTAATTCACGTCGCACACTTAAGTTGCTCCGAGTTTATAAATGGTACTTTGCTCTGATACGTTATACTGCAGTGGTTTTTAACACATTTTGCATACGATTAAAAGTTATATGTTTCTGAGAAACTTCAATTTTCAAAGTTGCCTCATTTTACATATCGTCGCGTTGATTACATTTTTGTCATTCAACGTGAGATACCATTTCAGGCCAGAGATTCGTTAGTTGGTTGATAACTTAGTAACAATTAAGACTTAGATGCTATGTAATTGATTTGTAATATAAACTATAAAATATAGTGGAGCAGGAACATAATGGTACCTTTTTAACAATTACGCGTTGTGCTTATATCAACACGTAGAGTACCAGTAGGCTATACGATTCAACAGGGATGCCAATCTTTTTCAAACGCATAAGGGCCATTCAAGAACATCTCTGATGCAGACAGAACCTAGGAAAGCTCAATGGTAGCCTGACTAAAATAAACCCAAACTATGATATAGCCCAAAAAACATATTTACATCCCGAGTGATACAAGAGAAGAAGAGAGATCATACAGGTCTATGGTATACGAATATATTTTCATAAAACTTGCAACAAATATGAAAATAATGTAATAAATCTGTTTTACATTCAAATATATATATTAAAAGAACAGACAAATAATGGCCTAAAACTGATGTTTCATTATTTCAAACAATAATTACAGATCTATGGATCTATAAAGACAATCTGTTTTCATAAGTTCTTCTATTTGCATAGAACCTATTTAATAATCAACCGAAGCATTTACGCCAATACGCTCACGCACACGCACGCATCAGACGCGTAAGATGACTCTGAGTGTGAAGACAGCTCAGCTGGCCCTTAAATGTCCATTAACCCAACATTCAGAATGTAAAGGGCCAGCCAACGACCCGTCACGCGTTTGCACGTACTAACGCAGTTTAGAAACTGGCAGTCATTCAAAAACATTGTTAGTTACAAGGGATGCATCTAATGTCATAGATAATAGAGTTTTGTCTGTTCTTTTGTTTTTGTAGATTAATAGTGTTTGTTATATTCGTCTGGATGAAATCTCTTCCGTTTGTTTTATTAGTTGTGTTTGTTTGTTAGTTGAAAAGTAATGGGTTACAGTAATTGTCTCATTCCTATAATATTCATTAGGTATCACGAAAGTGCAATTAAAGTCAAATAATGGTATAATTTATGACACTAAACGATTGAACCTTAAGTGTTGGGCGTTTTAGTGTGATTTTTTACAAACCAAGGAAACGTAATTAAAATACAAACAAAATAATGTAATGTAGTTATTGCTTGCCAAACACAATAAAGAAATATTTTACGACGTTCATTGAAAATGAATTTACATTGTCACGTAGGCTGCAGTGAATGTACTTAGGTATGTGAACTATTCTCATACAATTCCAATTGTGTGAGAACAATTGAATTGTCCTTATATACGGTTGAGATCTAGATTACTGGTAGCTATTTCCCTCAACTTTATTCTTCAATACCGAAACTTAATATTGCTACGGTTAAGGAAATATTTCGAGACTTTTCTTGCGTTCGTTATAATAAACTTCTATATATATATCATTAATAGAGTCAGGTTGTGGATTTTGTCGCGGAGTATTGAACGACCAACATTAATATTAACAATGTTTAAGATATCACTTAGTTTACGACTAAGTTCACACTAAAATACAACGCCTTACTTGGCTCCTGTAGTAGATTTCAGTTAACAACTTTTATTACTTTCCAACTTGTGAGTAGAGTAATTTTGAATCGACTAACTTTGGTAATATTCATAACTTTTAACATTAGTATTGGGGTAATAAAGGACATGATCTATTGTTAATATTGTTCTTTCGTTGTTAATCGACTTATTTAGAAGATTGAAATCAGTCCATTTGTTAACTATATAGTATTGAATTGGTTTGTTTACCTTGCGATAATCCGTTGTGTTTAAGATAACCAGCAAATCATTTGTACTAAAAGTAATAAGCTTAATTAGCTTCGTACAAATGTCCGCAATCACCTTTCTACGTGTCTTTGGAAAAATCTAGAACCTCTTCCATTAAAAATGTATTCAACGAGACACAAAAGTTTCTACTCGTGTATACACGCCTAAACAATAAGTAAAGTAGGTGGTTTTTAAATGCTCTGCTTTCCATTCAAAAGGCGCAGGAAATTGTTGACAGTCACGTCTCGTGACCACGGTCATGTGGATGTAGGGTGACAAGTTGTGTATCTCAGTTTCCCGATAAGTAATATATATTACAAGTCAAAAAGAATTTATTGACAATTTATATAGAAACAATATATTAAAGTGATATTTGATGTTAGAGTTATTTATTAAACAAACATTATGCATACAGGTATTTGTTTCTCTTCCCAAGATACAATATACTGTATATATTAAATAATATAAAATAATATAAGGTAATTAAAGTAACAAAAAGTGAGTTGTATGAATGATAAGATATAACGATATAAAATTATATAAGACTACAGTACAAAAATTTGACAATCATAAACAATCATTTTTTGTTTCGATATTTAGTGTGTGTAGTTGGATACGGGCTATGATTATATAATAAACATGATACAGATATTTACTTAAAGCAAAAAGTGTCTAGTTGGATGACAACACATTATTACGGAGATCACTAACTCTGATTACGTATTTAAGGCATAGTTCTTAAAAGGCATATCAATCTAATTGCATTATTACAACTGTAAGTACTGTGTCGTTTTTTGTCAACTTTTGTTCGTTACACCACCGCTATGCCGACTTAGGAAACTTCAAAAAAGAGCATATAATGATTTGAAAGGCCGGTAACGCACTTGCGAGCCCTCTGGCATTGTGAGTATCCAACAGCAGCGATATCCCATAACATCAGGTATAATAATTTCCTTAATCCCATGTATTATAAATATAAATATATAAAAAAACAAGTTTTACTTTAAATGGTGTAACGGCCTAACTGTTGACTTATTTATCTTGATAAGTAAATGCTTTTGGCGATAGAGCTTTCCTTCATAGTACTAAAAATATTTTCAACACTAAAAATCATGGTTGTTGTCTGTTGTCGACCTAGATGTTGGACCGTTAAGGTCTATTATCATGAGTCAAATGACAGTTCTACATATTAGGTAACCACTTGGTATACTAAAATGAGAATTGCTATCAGTTATACGAAACAAAAGCTTGACCTATATCTATAATACTATGTACTTCATGTTAATTACATCTGTTTGACAAAGCCATTAAAACTATACTTAGGAATGATGTGTTCTCATCGAATAAAAGTCAATCTCTTCATATAGGTCCTTGTTTTTCAAACTGTGGGTCGCGCCCCCCGGGGGCCGCCGCCCTCTTAAGGGGGGTCCCAGAGGTCGAAAAAAATGGGTACTTTAGAAAAAAAAACAAAATTAAAGACAATTAATATTGTTAATGGTAATACTGTATCATACACCACATGATAAAAAACCGAAGGCAAGGGGGTCCGAAATATTTTTTTAACCACCAGGGGGTCGCATATGAAAAAGGTTGACCACTGATATAGGTTAACCACTGAGACATACTTAAAGATATATATTTTATATACATAAAATGTAGTAAATGTAAATTAGCATGGCATAGTATTTCGTAACTTTTTATACATATACAGGTACATAAATGCCTTTTAAATATTACTTTTATATGACTGTTATTTTGGTTACCTCATTGAACCAGGCGTTTTAGCGCCTTTAAATCTAATTGCACTTATTTTAATTAAATAGTCTTTCATAGTTTCAAATTGTCTTTACACTATCATTAAAACTATGGATTGATTATTTTTAATTAAATAATACATCAATATAATTTTATTGTTATAAACGGTAGGATTTTTATCAACGCATGATACAAGTCAAAGGAAGAAAAGTTTATTTATTTATTTAACCAAGGACACATACAACAGTCAAGTACATTTTATATAGCGTTGTCTATGTCGACCCGCGTATATTTACTACATGCCAAAATATAATAGTCAAAAAACATATATAAAATATTGCATTAACAATTATTAATTACATAGTACAATTACAATACAAAGGAATGTCGATACATTTCGGTGTTCGATACAGTTAGAGTTCAATTAACTTAAAACCATCATTAAAGGTTACAATTCCAACAAGTGTAACTATATTTCATAATTGTAAACTTTTATTATCTCGGTTTCACCTGCTTTAATTAAGAGACCCAAAGATTAAAATAAATAATAAAAACAAAAACAATATTTCAGTCAGAAGTTTCCCGAGATTAGCACGTTCATCCAATAAAAGCTTCTACTATTAGTATAGATTAAAACAATAGCCATTTCCTATAAGTTAGAAGCTTTCTTTCAACCGCACTATTATAGAAGGAACTAGTGATTATCCGACTTAGGATTCAAATACCAACGCTGTAAAGTAAATTTTCCCATAAATAACAGTACAACGTTTTAAACGATTTTTCTCGTACACTTGAGAGCGCATTTCTTATTTAAATAACAGATGGACGGTCCATTCATTTTCGTACACGAGAATTAGTCATGTCTAGAACAGTGTATTAATATAATTAATTAGAACAGGATGCTAAGAATTTCCGCGTATTGCTAGTAATTAGATTACGTTGCAAAATTAATGTAATCCCAAGCTATTATCATTTTGATGTAGTACTGGTTTTGATAATTGTACTTTGTGTTAAGTATCTTTATACGATAATTTTTTTACTAAACAGAGGGAAACCGGCAAGAGGCTTAGAGGGGCTTTTAGATAATACGCTCTTTTTTGATAGTCCAAGTTTAGTTTTAAGTATATTTTTGCCACTCTATATGAAATAGAGGTGGTACGCGGCGGTTTTCTTTTTTGTACAACGAATCAAAAATGTACAAAGAATGAAACAGTACTTCTGTTGATATAATGCAATTAGAACCTTACATACTTACTTCTTGCTTCTTACCCTTCAACTGATGACGAAACTTTCTTGCTCGTCTTTCGATATGTCAATACCAAGAATTCCTATGATGACTGAGGCAAAGGGGAGTGCCATCAAAGAGACGGGTCTTGACACAGATCTTTTTTAGCGGAAAACTTCCCAAATTAAATTCTACTTAGTCTTGTCCGATTTAGTCGACCCCAGTTCGCGACATTACAAAGTAATGCCTCGACCTCAGACATAATAATGTTCCAACACTGCTCCACAATAGCCCGAGTCGCACGACCGTTCATCATAGCATAGACATAGCAATGAATGTTGCAAGCATATAATTTATATATAGAAGAAATTCGGAGATAGATCAAATATCACCCCGCGGGATTGACGATGTTGTCCTGCTGATCATCATTCTTTCTGGCGGTGGGGCAGTGAGTATTCCCTGCGCAACTTTAACGATTTACCAGAAAACAGGAAACCCTTTAGAAAGGTGAGCCAATCTCTCACCAAAACTAGAAATGTGCTCTGACTTTACCATAGATCTTTGTTTAACGACCGGGAGACAGAGTTGTACGGAAGTTATGACGACGGATACTTGGTAATTCTATAAATGTGAGGTTAGTAAAAGTTTCAACAAAGAGGTTTTATGATCTTCCACATCTGTTATTCGCGTAATTCTATAAACCATTTGTGTCAGTGATCTTCCCGTGTGTCTAGTAGTATCAGAGGCAAGCTAGTCGGCGTGGTGGGCATTCAAGTCGCAAAGTATCCTAATTTCAGCAGTCAGGATCTTTTTGAGCAGGGAATCTGAGCCCATTGAAGTTTTATATTATTTATATAGGAAGGTACACAAATTATTATTCTACAATATAGTTGCAAAAAAGCAGTAGCGTTCCCTTTTAATAGTTTCAGATTGCGGTAAATAAGGGCGTCGCAGCATTAAAGGTAATAAAAATGAAACAACATCATGAGGATCATATCCGATATAATTTATATAAGGTGGCGGTTTATTTCGCAACGCTGTTCAAAGAAGCAAAATCCTTAAGGATGGTGTTGGGGCCGAAACGTGATTATTTCTAAAAAACTGGACGAATAGAATTTTATACTATGGACTTCCTCAAAGTAACTGAATCTATAGTAGTCGTCTAGAAAAAGAGGCTTTCGTTCCCAAATTGAAGACAAAATTCGAAACAATGTTCCTATGAGCACTATCAGTTTCAATGACATAGAATAAACTGAACTAAAATAAGATAAATACGTGATTCTACATATAACCGTCTATGCATCATTAATACTATTCTGACGCACAGTATGTTCCAAATGACAACAGAACTAAATCTTTGGAACAGTCGCTACAAATGCGCTCAAATAATATTTATTCTACTGAAAGCTTTGAGTTACTCGCGGTTTGCTACATTGTTATGTGAATTAGATTAGCGTTTCATAATTTGATTGCGAGTGTAATAAGATTTTCGTGTGTGTCGTTTGTGTAATGTACTTTCAGTGATTATTGTTTAACTGCTGTAATAAACGTAATTGTACTGTTCTTTTTTTTTCAAAAGTGATCTAAAAATAATAGTTAATAATTGTTATTTACTGTCTAGTGGAATTTACTATTACACTTGTTTGAGACAATAATTGACAAAAGCGTAAAATAAAACTGTATTAACAAAGAAAGGATTCAATAAATTACTTAAATAGCTTTACATTTCTAATAGAAGTAAATATAATAATCACTAATTCTGTATTCTTCATCTCGATGGATGGAATTATTCCACAGTTCGCTTTACAAGACATTTTCTTTTGAAAACAAGTGAACTGTGGAATCGGCTCCCAGCGGAGGTCTTTCCAACCGCATCCGACCTCCAATTCTTCAAAGAGTGAGCGCACTCCTTCCTTAAAGGCCGGCAACACAACCACTAGTGGGTGTATATAGGCTGCGGCCGCTGCCACTTAGGCCACAGTACGTTATATGAAAAATTATAGGAAGAATTTTGCAATTCTTGCAATAATACCTGGTTACAAAAAGCCTATGAATACCAAGTCAAACGTCCAAAAACAGAGGGATCACGTATTGACTTAACGATCCATATAAAACCCTCGATTACCATTCAGTATATTAAGCCATTTCACACTTACCGCTTTTACGACCGTTTTTATATCTTTAACAAGATTCTCGGATGCTTAAGATAAACCGTTAAGGTTAGTGGGTGTCTGATATTTTGATGGCATAATTAAAAAAGGAAGTATTCTATATAGACAAAGAAGAGCAGATACAGTATCGCTAGCACTAGAACAGTCTGAATCGTGATCTTTTGTTGATCTAAATTCTTTTTTAAATGCTTTGACATTTTATTGTAAAACATTACGTCAATGATCAAGGTTCGTATCAGAAATAATGTAAAGAAAAGAGGGAGAGAGAAACAGACCCCTTGTAGACTAATGGAAACTATGGACACTATATTTCTCTATTTTATGATCCATTAAACATTTTAATCGACCGTTAATAGTATTGCATAAACTGAGCTTTCCCATTAAAAAGTTATAAAAAGAGTAATCGCATTGTATTTAAAGCTGATCCTTTAAGCTTTAAGATATACTCTATAGAAAGAGTTATAAGCGTGCATTTTTACCGCATTTTTACGATTATAACCGCTGTTAACGAGAATGGGGCACGCCGCTACACACTTTGTTGGTTTTGCGGTTAAGCGGATTTTTGCGAACACAAAACAAGAGTACGACCATTAAATTTGTTAAAATCTTATATTTAGAAATTTGAATTGTATGAAATTCATTATTTTAATTATTGTTGGTTAAAAGTCCAGGTTTGATTCCTGATATACAATAGTTACATTTTTAATGAACCGGAACGGTTTAAGCATATTTTGCAATTCATATTTTGATTCAAATTAGCTCAGTAACAAGCACATTGATGAACTAAGGATTTAAACCAACAAACTATGAGGGAATGAAACGCTAGTCATTTGAAGTACATAAATAGTTTTCTAAGGTTGAGGTTCCATTTTCCAACAGAGTTGAAGGTGTTCGCACATTTTGGAATTACCTGTAGAACATCGTAGCAGTTTCGTAGCATATGTAGAACGTCGTAGATGTCTAGGATAATCCCATAGTCTACACAATATGTAGTGAACACCAGGTCATTATGTAGTACAACTTGGAAATTGCCACTTCTCTATCAATTTACTCTATAAATTTTTATTTAACGTTACAACTTTTAATTTTATAAATTTAAAGTCTTTGTGTATGTGTAAAGTTAGTTTTTTTACCAAGACATTAGGACAAAACACCTCCTATACACGACCTAGACCCATCTGTTTTTACAATATTTTCCTATGATTAACATTGAAGTTTACGACCTAGTCAGTTTTTTGTTAAAAGGTATGCTTTACTTTCTTTATATATTGAATTTGCAATTACCAATTTCAATTACGGTAAAATTAAACCTAAATATATATTCCTATATTAAATATGAAATAAATTTTTAATAAAATGAATGATGTTCGTAAATAAAATTATAACTATATTGAAATAAAGCTTTTGAGAATTTGCACCCTAATTTTGGGTTTATTCTTGTATGTTTGTAAACATACTTTTCATTGCAAATACAAGGCTATCTCTACAGGATCCACTTCTGACAGACCTTAATATTCTTTCATTTATTCCGCTGTTCAATACTGCAAAATTCGCATATAAACATTGAAACAAGATATTGTGAGCCGTCAAATTGACTGAATTGAATTCATTTGTATGCGGGACTCGTCATTCGCGGTTACTATTGCCTCGTTACTCTGACATACAATATTTATTGCGTCATATTTTAGCCAATCTGTCTGCTTACAAATTATGAAATTATGATATGATAACAAACAAGAAAGATATAAATAAGTTGACTATCGCTAGAGATTTTTTTTTGCTTAGAATCAATATTAATGCTTTATAGTTTGCAAATTTAAGCTGGTGAAACATTTAAATCGTTTGTTTTTAATTGTAATGACGACAGTTTAATCACAGAACCAAATTGGTTTATACAAACTTGATGCAAACAACAAAAGAAAAGGGAAATACCAAAAAGATTGCTAATGAAGTCTTTATATTATAAAAAATGCAAAAGTAGATTTCGGTGAAAGTTAAAATGAAACTATTTGACGACCCAGGAGCGTCAGAGATCTAGTATTCTCCCTATTCTATACTAAATATTAACGCAGATATTTAAAGACAACATTTGAGGCTTTATGTGAACAATGTGTGTTATATGTTTGTTAACCTTGCGTCTCAGTCAAATTAACAATAAAATTAGCCATCCCAGCACTAGCTGCACTTAGCCACTTAAATCTAATTTTAGAGAACACCTTCGTTTTATTATTCATAGTGAAAGTAAATTATAGAGGACCTAATAGCAACTTTAAGTTATATTTTTTGTACTACTTCCAATGTAAGGATTAGTAATTACAAGAAATACTTTTGAAAGGAATCTTTAAACAGCATTTCAAATGTAATACGTTCAACATATACACTGTTTAATAGTACAGAAAAGCTGTGTACTAAATAGTAGACTCAACAATCGGTAACTACTTTTGAAAAATCTTCCTGTGGAAGATAGATTCTGCAACAGTTTATATTTGATAGTTATGGTAATGATTGAAGAAATCAAGAGAGTTTATATATATTTTAAATCTTTTCTATCTCACACATACTTTGAAATATACAATTCTTTGTAAGCTATAAAGGGAATATTATAATTCCTAGTATCTTATGCAAACATTCCATAATTCAATATTTAAGATCCTTAACATGTATAACTACTAACTTAACGAACTATTTTGTGTAAAACAATTAATTAATTTTCTCTGAAAACGGATAAGAAATTAAAATCAATATCGTAACTTTGTTTCAACAACTCCTTATATGCCGACCTAAATGCTAATTTCGAGTACTGTATATCGAGACCTCAATGAGAACTTCAAGGACATTGTTCACAAACGACAGATGGAACGGAGTAAGACACGCAAACTTCCTGGATAAATGATCTCAGCCAGATAATTATCAATGCCGTTCAATCCATGGAGAGCTGAGAGCTTGCGGATCCCTTTCATAACAATCTTTTTATGGTAATAGAAAAATATCTAAGAGATCATAAATAATGTATGTCGTATAAATTGAATAACAAAAGAGAATACATATTGAATACGTCATATTGTATTCGTAGCGATAGAATGAGTTTGAAATATGTTCCCAGACGTTTTGTTTCATGTTCCTTACAGACCCATACAAAGTCTCGCACATCCAATGCAACGAGACCATAGTGCTGTCTCACTCCTACCAACACGCTACAGTCTCGAGCCCCGGATTTCCTCGACCGTACCCAGACGATGTCGACTGCGTGACCGTGGTACAGGCCCCACCTCATCATTCCATACGACTGCACTTTGAAGAGCTGCTGACGGAATACGAACCACAGTAAGTAGACATTATTTAGTTGATTCGTTTTTTTTATTATTTTCATGTCTACATTTACTGTATACTTCACTGAAGAAAGTGCAAGAAGGCACTGAATAAAAAATGAATAGTACTTACTAAATTGAGGAAATATTTCTTTTGTACCTTTTTAGGTATTTTTTGTCTCTTGTTGCCTATTGTAGTAGTATTAATTGAAATTGTCGTACAAAATTCAAACCTTGCCAGATTTTTGTTGGTATACGGGGATCTGCTAGTAATATAATAATAATATGCATATTGCTCAACCAGCTGTTTCTGTTTAGCGGTTGGAAGCACAAATTTGGTTCGCAACAGACTAAATCCACAGTTATTAATTTAGAAGTTGATTAATAAACAAGTACAATATAACTTTATGGTTGTTATTTTAAAAAAAAACACGTTACAAAAACACTTGTACATCAGATTTTGTTTGACCAAACCTATTTTAAGAGCGTACTAGCCGAAATATTTTATTCAACGGTATCATATATTTATGTATACCTACATCAATGGACAAAATCGATTTAAATTCAGAATTCACTCGCCGTTCGTGAGATACACGCTGGTAATAGACACGTTTCCGTTTTCATCCTCTTGGTATGGAAGATAAGAGAATTGGTGGCTACGTTTATCAACACAAATATCAGAACTATAATTTTAATTTACAAGTTTTTGGAGGAAAACTTTAAGTAATGTAAATGGAATGATCAATTAATCATTTAATTTATTTAATAAAATCTCTGCATTTCATAATACAACCGCAAATAAAGCAAATTCTCCATACAATAACAAATGAATACGTTGACAACAGTCGTTGTAACATGTAACCGCATCGTTAAAGCCAGGGTTATCATAAAGGGGGTGCTACATTCTGCATTATAGACAAAAGATTTCAGCTAAGCATTAGTTTATTTTTAATAATACCGTTTAAATATATAACATATTGTACACGACAGACTATGACTTTGTAAGTTTCTGCGGTTTTAGCTTATAATTAAACTCTTTATATGAGCGGATGAAAAAAGTGGTAATGGGGAAAATTTACCCCTTATACGTGATTTTTTCATCCACTTTACAATCCACACTAATCCTGATTTATTGAAAAACATGTAAGCTTTTTAATATGGGTCGTGTTGTATCATCTCAATAAATGAACGGGTTTCGTAATCAAGATTTGATCTCTAACAATAACATCAAAGATTGTATAGCGTAGTTAATTAAGATGCTGATCTAATTCCGTAGCGAGGGCCTGCTTCTCATGGCACTAGGAAATTGAGTACGGATTGCCTCACTTTGTCGATCTTCATTCGATTTTATCGGAAAGTTGATTTTCTAGAGCGCTTTCATCTTATGGTGTACAACAATTTAGTATGTTTGAATTGTAATTTTAGTAATATATCGTTTGAGGTACGTTTGGGTATTAAGACTTATCGGTATTAACTCTTCTGTAGTCGTGTGAACATCGTGGAACTCCCACTTCCCCTTCTACAGGTGATCTTACGCAATCAATTAAAATAATCAATAAAGTACATGAACGCAGGAGTATAATTTAAAGCTCTTCTCGATATAAGTCGATATTTGCGTAACATTTAAAATCTATTGACTTACCGAATCGAGCACACGCTGGATATCACATGTAAGGCAAACTTTGCTTTGCCATACATGTGATATCAATTTTGAATTAATAAATTAAAAAATAAGAGTTGATCGTAGAAGGGTGAAAATTTAGGATTGTATGTATTTTTGTATGTTGTATCATAAAAAATAGAAACTAAAAATTTTGTCTAAAAAATCTAAATTTAGGGGTGGACTACCCTTAACATTAAGGGGGATGAAAAAGAGATGTTGTCCGATGCTCAGACTTCCCCAATATGCACACAAAGTTTCATGAGAATCAGTCAAGCCGTTTCGGAGGAGTTCAAGTTCGAACCCCGTGACACGAGAATTTTATATAATATTGTGAATCTAAACCATTTCCAGATCCCCTTGAACACACACAAAAAATTTCATCAAAATCGGTCCATTCGTTTGAGAGAAGTTCAGTGACATACACACTCACAGAAGAATTATATATATAAAGATATAACGCAGTCAAGTTTGTACGTGATTATTTATATTAATGTGGTACCAGTGAATATGAGTGCAACTTCTGCAGAGCACTAATTATACTTTTTTGTAGACCTTATGTATTGGAATTACCATTGACCGAATTGCGGATTGGAACGAGTCCGCAATCCATTCCGGTTTTCCATACTTAATTGCATAGATCGAGCATTAATTTAATCACTTGTCCTGAATAGTTTAATCTTCAGTTAGAGGTCTTTTTATATTCATATTGAGTTATGTATTATAGTCTATTCGACATAAATATTGAACCTTTGTTAGTGATTTCATTGTTTTCGTAGTCTACGATACCTTTTAAGTGTTTTGTTTCTTCTTTGATTGCGTTCCACGTTCCTTTAGTAATATATATTTTCATTGAAGCCCTAATAGACCAAGCTACAAGCAATACTTCGTGAAAAAACCCGTAACCACTCGACGCTTGTCGTTACTTGTAGATCGGTCTATTAGGGTTTTGACTATGGACTTCATTAAGTAAGGGCGGATCCTATTTTTTTATATTTTATTATTTCGTTGAAATGTCTATCTATCGTCGATATGACCTAGATATACAATAAACATACAAATATAACCAACGAGTATTAATCCCATTTTTTCGTTACAGATAGAAGACACACAGATATTATTATATTTAAATATATACAACTATAACTTAAATAACGTTTGACGAATATGAGACCTTTAAGAAAACAGCGTACTCTTTCTTAAAGCTCGGCAAAGCACTGACTAGCCCTCGACCAGTATGACGATGTATGACCGATTATCACGAATTCTATGAGAAACAAGTTTTTTAACACAAATAAACTTGGCTTTTAGTCTAACCACCAAAAATCCTAAAGAAGTGGTCTATAACTCCACATGTATAAAAATAATTATTTTCATTGTCAAAACTGTGTTCGTTTTTATAAGTTGGTAAGACATTGAAAGGTATAACTGAAAGCATTTGTCCCGCGTTGTCTACAAACTGAAAATCTTTGTACATTTGCGATTTAGATAGTGACAAGACGGATTTGTTACATTCAACTTGATACATCTATCCATCCTATCCTCCTATCAGATTGGAGTGGTTATCGCTTGTATGTATCTTTTCTCGTACTTTATTTACTTTTCACTGTCCTAAAAGGATTATGTTATAATTTGATTTGTGTAAAATATGAACTTGTTTGCTGTTTTAGTTATAGCATTGTGGTTTATTTTTACATATTTTATATATATAATTTCTTATATAACTATTATGTTATAAAATTAAACTTAATTAATATATAAAATAATTAAACTCCTCTGAAACGGCTTGACCGATTTTTATGGAATTTTATATGCGTATTCAGTAGGTCTAAGAATCAGCTAACATATTTTTCATCGCCATAAATGTTAAGGGTAGTCCACCCCTAATTTTTTTATTTGATTGAGTGAAAAATATGATATGGCTCTTCATTTTTAGCCCTCTACGATCAACCCCTATTTATTATTCATTAATTGAAAATCGTAACTCGTTTTGCAAGATTTTTTTTTATTTTGACATGACTGAAAAAAAAACTGATATTACTGTTACTTTTTCATCCCTTTGTTAGAAATCACATGCATGGCAAAACAACATTTGTCGGGTCAGCTAGTATTTCTATAATAGCTAGTGCTTTACCAAAGTATCTATGCAAATACCGTATCTCAAGCGTCACATCATATAATCCCACAATCAGACTTTCATTTCATACAATGACTCCTGTGGGATCCAACTTCATGAACACAATTTTTTTTAATAATAAAGACAGTCTTTTTTTAGCTTTATATTATCTGTATCTATTTGTTACATCTTTATTAGTTGTACATTTTGTGGCGAGACCACCGATTTTGATAAAATTTGAAATGTAAATACTTGAAGACTTACTCATTCTCAAAATAACTCTTTTTCTTACATTCGTAAGAGGCTCAAATATTGTTATGTTTTAAAAGTCTTGGTAGTTATTTATATTTAATTTATCTATAATGATAATAATAATAATTCTATCAAATTAATTTTATTTAGGGTAACGAATTATGTGTCACGAGTATGCCCTATTTTAAAAGCAGAATTCCAAAAAGAAGACATTTTAGAAAAACGTGTTCACCAGATTTGGCACGTCATTTTTATCTCGAATCCACATAGCGTAATGGGTTGACGGTTAGATTTGGCAAACGCGATCATTTCCCTCGCCAAATACCGTATCGCTGGCTCGGCAAAACTGAGTCTAGACATCACTTTTGCGTGGAAGCATTTTTTAAAATCAAAATACTACATATAAATATTTTTCTTTCAATCATCGCACCTAAGGCGATGGTACGGATATATCTAAAATTGGTTTTGTAACGAATTTAATAAGTGTGTGTGAGTAGCAATCTACGATATATTGTTAGATAATTTTAGATTTCTTTATACAAGACTAACAAGCCATAACCTCTTCATAAACAAGCATTTTGTTGTAATTTAGACTAAATTAATTTAATTTAAACTCTTACTATATTTAATTTACTCAGAAACTACTGAACTGGATGATTTATTGCAACTTATTTTTAAGTAGTGACATCGGCTAGGTGACAACTTATAGGAGCGAAGCATCTGTAAAAAATGTTGTAAAAAATAATATTTATGGCAATTTATCTTAATTTTTAAATGACCTATCTATACCAAACAATTTAAGTATTATATGATAACATATATTTAAAGAAAAACACTTTATTTTTTGCAAAAATTTAAATGTTACATTATATTAAATTTTTCCGACGTTTCGGGTGTAAGTGTTACAGCTGCAGAGTGGTTGTGTGTTATCTGTATTTATTGCCCCGGAGTTGGTATTGACTAAAACCGGAAGGATTTTTACAGAACTGCCTCACGGTAGGCTCCTGACACATTTTCCCGGATTGTTTTAATTTAAAATAATGTAATTATATTTAAATTTAACTAAAATAAATTAACTTAAATCCGTTAAAGGTTTTTTAATGATTTACAGTTATATTAATAAAAGACAATATATTATTTTTAACATATATTATTTTTTAGCTTATTCTATATTACGTAAGAGAACTGACATTTGATATAAGAAGCCGCAGGGCTACAAGAAAGGAACTACTGATCGGAAAAACTCGAGGAGAAAACTTTAAAATCTAAGTTTCCCATAGACGTACGAACTTTCATCCGAGTTCATTTGAAATTCATTTTTAATATAAAAGTAGGAGGGTTTGTTTATACGGCAAGTGTACTAGAAACTTTTTGCACTTAAGAAATTTTTTTAAGAAACTTCTAGCTCTCTAAATCTTCAAATTTTAACAAAAATGCACGTGACGTAATTTTAAGATTTAAATGTGAATTTAAGCTTGAATGAACACAGTATATGAGTTGCAAAGTTTCCGTAAGATTAACTGTTTGTATTTAACAAAGAAAATATCTATTATTCGATACTAGGCTAGATCAAAATTATAATACCGACAATTACAAAATTTATTTATATAATAAAACATGTCTTATTTTCTGCACAAGTTTTATATATGAAATGCGATGTTTAAAGTAAGTCAAGAATGGAAAATATCCTGTCCAATATAACCCATTCTTCTTTGAACATCCCACCTTTGTACTCGTAGACCCGGCAGCATACGTCGCTACCCCTCAAAAGATGTAATTTAGGAAACCTCAAAGGAATAATAAACAGAATTGAAACCCTCAGACTGTAAGATATTTTAATCCTAAGTTTTCGTCTTTCGTGAATGTATAAAAGCAACTGTTACATGAGATACACAAATAATCACGGTTTCTGATTCGTATTCAATACATTTATACGAATATTAAAATATAATAAATACTCGTAGTTCTAATAGATCAATTTATTGGCTCTACTAAATAACCCTTTTTGTTTTTCAAGAAGTATTGCTAATAAATTGGTCTATTAGAATTTGTATAGTATTTGTAAGTAACGACTAATTCTGTTCATTATAAAATATAATACCAATAATAAATCTTTAAGTATAATCTAATAAAAATAAAAAGTAAAGTTTCTAATATAGATTTAGACATCTACATTAGAAACTACAACAAAATTTTGAAGTCATTTTTATCACAGTATAAATGGAATACGAAAGAGACGTAGTCGAGAGATTACGAGTATGTATAGATTTAGTCCTCATAATAAGGCATATTTATAACCTACAACGTCATCATTATTATTATTATACAGATAAATTGCGTAGTTTATATAATAAAAGCCAGTTCAGTAAATTCAACCATAGAAGAGATTTTATCAGTAATATAATATAATGATTTATATATGTAATATAATTATAATAATTCATTAAGAATAGTTAAAATAAATATAATTATCTTTTAACACTAGTTAACTTAGAATCAACCTCTGCACATCCAAATAGAACCCAACTGAAAACTGGAAAAAGTCTCTGGTATTTCTCTTTACGAGCTGAGATGTCGGAGCTATAAAAATCGCATTAAATATCCATAAGATGCTTCTCAATGCTTGTGAGCGAATACATTGAAATTTGTTGTCACCTTCGAACATTCTCGAATGAAAAATTTAATACAAAGTGAAGGAATACGACAAAATTATTTATATACGTGATGCCGGTTTCTTTGGAAGCTTTGTTTGGACTTTTACAAAACATACTTCATCATCACCAACTTTTTTCGCGATCACTATAGCAACTCCATAATAAAAAAATATTATCATTATAAATTATTTAATTTATCTGATAGTAGATATATCTTGTAAATAGTCTCATTCAAAATAGTACAAACACACCATGTTGTTTTGTAACATACGTTACAGAACAACCGACATGGAATCAATATTATAAATGGAGTTGTCAAATACAGGTGCTCACGTTGAAACGGACCAAGTTATAAAACTCAGCGTAACATATAAAAAAAGGATACATTTCTCACATGGGTGACACGACAGCTGGACATATATAGTATATATAATGAACATTTAATACATATATATGTTCATATACGTGCATATGTAGTTTGTCAAATATACATGTAAATATCCCACGGCTATCCAGACGTGACCCAGCCTATGCAACAAATTGTTCATACCGCGACTCCCTGAACCAGCTTTTCGGTCCGATACGGTATTTGCGTATAGCCCGTCAATTTGATTATTTTTTATCCCGTCCAGAATCAATACTTGTTTAAGGGTGTATCAAGTACTAATCGGAAGTATGTCGCGATTTTGCATTTGGTATATGGCAAAGTTATTGCGCGGTATCGCACGTAACCCGGGAGGGGTTACCCGGGAGGCGATACCTGCCTGTATACCTGTGTTGTGGTACCTGAAACTCATTGCCGGATAGGTTTGTCTGGCGGAGGCGCCGCCCGCAACTGCTACATGTGCCCGTTGCGAGAACTAACCTGCTCCCTAAGACGTCTCTCACGAGGGCTTTGCATGCACTTAATGAGGTTCACAAAAGACTGTTCTTAGAGTAACTACTAACTATTACATAAGAATAACATCCTGTTATGATTGAAGTATTAATAAAACTAGAAGTATACCACGGTTATCTGTGTTTAAAAAACATATTGACAGTAACCGTCATTAATACCTAATAAAACAAATATTAAAGAAAAGCTTCACCCAAACATCCAACAAATATTATTCGAGGGCAATATTAGGTCAGTCCGACGTAAAATAACATGGTATAATGCGGGACCGTTCCGGTGACTACATTATTTGGCAGGTGGCCCAGGTGCAATTTATCGGACCAAAATCCGACCGTTTTTTCATCTGTCAGAGAGACTTTTACTGCAAAATAATTTAGAAATTATTATTTCATTATTCCTGCTGATTTCATATCTTTTCTTTTTTCGGTTATTCGAAATTTGAATTATTACCAAATATGAAAGCAGCTGTAATTTGATTCAAAGTTTACAATAGTCATTCTGGCTGGTCGAAATATATCTTAATTTTTTCGGGCTTGTTCGAAATTTGAAATGTAACAACAACTAACTAAGCAAACTGCGCATTTGTTTGTGACTCGACTAAAACGCTTAAGTTTATAAAACGCTAATAGACCAATACTAGCATCCTCAGGAGGTTGTCTTTACGAAGTAAGCTAAAGTTTTAATTAGTATTATTTTTGTTTAGTTGCAGTTACGACTTTTTGGAGATTTTAGAGCCGAATTTAGACAACATCACAGAACATGAAGATTGGTTGGCAACCGAACATCACTCTTATAGCTCGGACAATGAGGTAATTAAAATATTTTGTTATTCAAATTGCCATGTTCAGCGTCCAATTTATTAATGTGGGCTTTATTTTCATTCCTTTAAAACATATAAAACATACATCATTATTAAAAGATTAATATATTTCGGAGCAATAAGTATAGGCGTAATGGCAACATTGTTGCGCGAATTGGGGTCGCCCCCCTATATTAACCCCCCCACAAAATTTTTTAAAAAAAACCCGCCCCCCCAACCGAAGGGGGCTTCCCTTTTTTTGGCCCGGGGGGGGTAAAAATTTTTTTTTTTTTCCCTTTTAAAATTTTTTTTTTTGGGGGGGGTTTTTTTTTTTTTTTTTTTTTCCCAAAAAGAGGGTTCTTTTTATATAACATTGATGAATATACTCATTTGAGCTATCTCCAATTTACTCCGACATATAAATATGAATATTCATTTATCTCCAATATCGTAATAATTATATTGATGATATCCTATCAACAAATGTTTTATAATTTCCAAATTTAATGTCCTTTTAAGATAGCCTTTTGCTTTATATTAAATTGAATGGCGAATGAAACTCTGCATAATATTTCCCAAGAGTAACCCCGGCGGCGATTTATGAAATGTTCAGTACTTTAATGTGTAATGGACCTGTCAGGACCACGCCTGTTATTAGATTCGGCCTTCTCGCTTTTTACCATATTATTAAAAGTGGTATGTGTTATCTTGGAAGGAAATTTGTCAGTTCAGAAGAAGATAACAACGTTTTTAACCATGTTTTCCAACCAGAGTGAATCTCATCTTGTTTAACACAACGAGAAATCACTAAATATGTTTTTCTCAATTAATTACGACTGTAGTAATATTACTACATATTTTACTCTATCATTGTGATTGTAGGTTTTTGAGGAACTAGAGACTCTCATCCCAGAATCTGACTCAATAAGCGCTGGCTGGTCACGCGATTCTACGGTACGTCGGCGGCGCCTCTGCGGGGACTGGGGCGGGAAACTGAAACTCTTGCGCTACCAATCTCGTGGGCATATTCTGCGTCTTCGCTTCAGGTCTGACCATTCGAGACACTACGCCGGTTATCGGGCTAAAGTAACTCTAGCAGACTGTGAGTATGCTAATATTAAGTTCATTCAATTACATATAAATATGCAGTTTACAAGTAGTTACAGCTGCGTAGCGATATAATAGCATATAATAAAAGAATCGCATAATAATAACCTTTTTTTAAATAAATAATAACTATTGAAAATCACGATTAATTTATTCGGTTGTATTAGCCATTCTAATATACAAAGTCACGGCTATCGACTGGCTCTACCAATAAAGTTATAAATATATTGACTCTATATTAACATTAAATAGATCCAATTTCGTTGCTGCAACAGTTCTGTCCCTTCTTAAAAAACTATTTGGGTTCTTATTATTACGTAAAACTATATGTGATACGTTTTCCGTTTTACGTTTTAAGTTTTCCGTTTTACGTTTGAATGTGGTGTTATGAAGTTGTGCAATACACGATGAATCAATGAGAAATGGGAACAACATACAATTTACCTTTTCAAATATTACTTTCTGAGGACGTTGAAGTTGCGCTGACCATTCAAACAAGCGTCTTTGTGTTTGCAGTACCAACACGTACTCTATTGTCGCTAAGTTTATTTTATCACCGAGCTCGGCCTAGTTTTAATTAAATATAAACTTATGGAAGTCTCCTACTTTTGTCTGTTTTTGGATACGATACGTTATCTTTAGCTAAGTCCAATGATGTAACTCACGGACGACTCGTAGCTTTTAGGTTCTTAGAAGAGACAGTTGGAATTTTCACAGATAATATTTATAATGCTCCTATTATAACAAATATACAGCTAGTTTAAAAAAATTTAAGTGGGCGCCGAACAAATATATAACAAACCGAATTCTGAATTTCTGCTCGTTTTTGCTCGAATCAAATGCGTTCTCTACTTTTTTTTTTATATATAAAATCGGGGGCAAACGGGCAGGAGGCTCACCTGATGTTACCGCCGCCCATGGACACTCGCAATGCCAGAGGCCTCACCAGTACGTTGCCGGCCTTTAAGATGCTTATACGCTCTTTTGGCAGCTGGTTCCACATAGCGGTGATGCGCGGCAGAAAAGATAGATAGATAAAATCCACGATCTTTTTACCAAACATACTTATCAGCGGGTCGATATATTTTTGAGAGGTAGCCTCATTAGCGAATCTGTTTTAAGGAGTATTAACCAGCCACTAAATTAACTCACCCACGATATGACAATCTGATGCTCTCGGTTATATGTAAAATTCACTTCGAAATGGAATTATAAAGAACACAGTTCTGAAGTGAATTTGGAGTGCTTGTTAGCCAGTTTCATTCATTCGAGAATGTTTTGTATAGCATCCCAATTTGTAGTAGTGAGATTTCTTGCTAACATTTAAGTATTTCATTTTTATAATTAATTTTACAGATCCACTTTTTATACCTATGGTTGTAGAATAGATGTGTATGTTAATAGCAACCATTGATCGTCCAATTCTCTATCAGTTCTGCAGTCATTGTTTTTTATTTTTTATTTTATAGTAATAGAATCAGATTGGACTTTACGGAAGTCTGGAGCTCTATTAGATAAATGTATTAGCCATACTCCACGAAAAAACCTTCAACCACTGGACGCACGTTTCGCTCCGATACCGGTGCATCATGATGTTACTACGAACAGCTTTCGTTGAATAAAAAATAGAATTATATATAATGATATTTATAATTGCCATATATAATTAAATTGATAACCATGTATTTCAAAAAAAAATTGATTGAAATTGTCATATTAAATGAACTATTTAATATGAAAACTATGAATGTACTGAATCTAATTTTAAAAATTACTTCACCTGAAATGTGCAATAAGCAAACAAACTTTAAACAATAAAGCTTAGAATAAAAACACACTTACACAGTTCCGTTTATTTAGAAACCTACACTTTCTTTTGTTTTTAAACGATCGCCTACAAAAAGTAGAAATTAAATAGTAACACAGTATGTAATAATCGCAGAATATATTTCATCTCTTTTTCATGCAAATACAAAAGAGATCCCGAATGGAAAATATTAATTGACAAATGTGATTTATGAATTCTCAATCAGCGCCATTTTATTAAGTCAATACGTTCTATAGATATATTTTGCGATATAAAAGCGCTCGGTCGACGTGATCGTTATGTAATAAATCTTGCGAAATATTTTTGTGCGAGTTTTTCCTTCGAGGAAAATCTGTTACCCGATTATCCGAAAAAGGAATGTTTTTACACTATGTATTCGAATAGATATTGCTGAAGAGAATTAGGAATTGGGCAGCAAAGTTATTGAGATTTTACTATTTCCAAATGAACATAGATTATTCACCGAAAACAGAAAGAGATTTCAATTTTTTAAAGTGTATATTGAAGAATTATTAACTTTGAAAAGCACCTATTTAAAATAATTATACTTATGACTTTATGGAGTACATAAACTTTAAATCAAAGCTATAATGAAATGAAACTTTTTAACAATGTAAACCAACCAAAAAATATATAACAATGTAGACAAGTGTAAATATTGCATTGATGGCCTAAGTTTACACACAGTCTCAAACACTCTTATCCATTAATTTAAAAAAATGTATAATTTGTACATTACATAATACTACTACAATATATAATTGTAGTACTTGAATGCACGCTATTACAGCGCTATTTAATTATATTATATTTCTTCAAAAAATCACACAAGAAAATATATACTGAGAAACAAAATTTCAAAGAATAAAAATAATATCCATTGAATATTCTTGGCTTATGAACTGTGACTAAGGACTGACTAAATTAACACGAAATAATAATTGTTTCGAGATACAAACCACTAATCTTACAATTAATTATGTCTGGCTCATTTCAAACGTTTTACACTTCTATAAACAATAAATTATCGTAAATGGCCGAGAAAAATTAATTTGTCACAGTGTAGGGCTATTGAACGGATGGTTCGCACTTCAACATCACTTAACTTCAAGTAATCCTCTTATAATCCCACTTCGCCAAAATACTTTCATGGAAAAGAACATTTCTTTTACTTATATTTATTACAAACTGTTTATAGATTTCATTATTCATATGTCTATTAAATCTTATTTACTATTTATGCGCTTCTATTATAAATATTTTGAAATATTAATGGGCAATGTACAATTCTGGAACGAGTTTTATGAAGAAATGATATTACTATTAATTTCATAAGATAGATCTATTCGTGTAGCTAAAAGGTTAGGTTAGACTTAAACTATAGTATTTTTGTGTTAACTACTATTAAAGCTATAGGACAAAAAGGCTTTATGCATTATTTTAATTTCAAATTTGACAAGTCTGTTAACTGTTTATCAAATTAAGACACTAATCAATCTAGACCAGAAAATAAGAACATGTTTTAAAAAGCGCATTTTTTTAACTAACCAGCTCTTTATCAACAGCACAGTCGTGTATGGATTCGAAGCAGATTCTCTTCAATGGCTACTGTTACCTTTTCTCCGGATACCCACGGGCCTCTTGGACCACAGCCAAGCAGGTGAGCCCTGTGTTTTATATCTATAGCCATTCCTTATAATATTCCTCTCTATATAATATACAGACATCACACACATGATTTATTTGACGATACGTAATCCAACTTATTAATAATTTTAATCAATTCATATCATCCAGAACTTGCCAAATGTAGTACATAAAAGCTTTCAAAGAACGGAAGCTTGTAAAAATTTATGGGTAAAGCAATATCAATCAATAATTCTTAAAGTTGTGTTATTAATTAAAAAACCTTTTCCCTAAAATTAGTTATTAAAAACATTATAATGATCTTATAATAATAAGGTATTAATTTTCAACCCCGAAATACTATATGATTCGTTTAAGTTTTGCTATAAAATTAAAAAATAACAGCTTAACGCCGTAGGTTAACGAGCTGCTAATTAACTATGCTAGGTTCAAGAACAATGAAAGCCTGACCTAACGTTGAAATTGGAACTCTATATTGCCCGCGTGTTTAATGCATGCAACAGAAATTTTCGGAATTATAATAACAAAATGTTTTACTAAAAACTTGTGGTGCGCGGTGAGGGCAGAAGTGATACATCAATTTAAAAATATATATATGTCCCCTTTACTAGTACTACAACGGGATTAATCTTACTCTATTGTTTGAAGTTATCGTAATCAACAAGACTGGCATTAAAATTCTATGTGAAAACAACCCGAGAAGTTCTCCTAATAAAGTACTTTGGAAGAAATCTCGAAGATATGAAGCGAAGTGTGAAATGGTGTTGCCAAATTTTTTGGTCCATTTCGCCTGAGCAGGGTGAAGTTGGGGAATCGATACGATCCGCTAACGAGCTTTCGGGAACTTCGCTTGATTTACTTAACTACTGTTGATTATAGGATTTTGATTTGAGTTACACTAAGTTTCAATAAAAGTTCAAGCTAATGGGAAATGTAAGTGGAAAATAGCTTCTCCAACTTTGTCCATTTTTCTTCCATGTTTAATTGTTTTGTTAGTTTTCACAGTGTGAAGTTTTACAAAATTGGGAAAGCTGTTTTTAATATAACTTTTATTCAACACATTTAGGAATAGGTACACAACCACATACGTATATCCAATGATTTAAAAATATTTGTACAAAGTTCCCGTTGAAGTAAAAAAAGCCTATTTGACCTCTACGAAAACAACAGTAAAGTTGTGAAAAGGATCATTGAAGGAAAAGCTAGAACAATTTCTTTTCGGGACACAGCAAAAGCAATGAATTAGAAAAATAATCCGATACACTCAGCTGAACACAAAATAGAAAAGATCCAACTTTATTTCACTAATGTTGATGTTATTCACACGAAAGCTAGCTATTTCCAAAGATGTCCCTGTTCTCTTATATTGAATGCCTCCCTCGGGATATCTACTTCTCATTGTGTTTACTAGGAAGGCACTTTTTCGCTCTTATATCTTTCTTATATTGAATCTCTGCTTGACATCGACTTTATTATTGACATCATTAGACACTGTAAAACACCTCATTATAATCAAAAGCTATAAAAAATTATCATTAAGACAATAAACTAATAATATAAAATAAAAAAATTGGTAAATTTATATGGTAGTGCAACCGCTGAACTTTATATAATATATACATTTTATATAAATATTAAAGCTCGTAGAAGGCAAACAATACTATGCTCATCACATAACTATTGGCTCTACGAACAATCGAACCCAAGACACGTCCGCGCAATAGGCATTACGCAGTCGAGTCGTTTAAATAATAAATAATAATAAATAGAAATACCTTTTATTACATGCTAAAATACAGTTTCAATTACCTATTGTACTCTACTATATTTTAGTGGTCTATTTTTCGGATTCTGTAGAGTTTATCATCTAATTGATTGTATTTCCTTGCTTGTATAGAGCCCGCAGTTCGTATTTATGTAGGTATACACGTTTTTGGTTTCATTTAAGTTTGTTTTTCATACTATAAGGATTCAAGATTTTCACTTGCTGCTTCCGAGAATTAAGTATACTCTTCTTGTATGATATTGATTTGGAAACCGTTAATATTTAGCTTAATTAAAGCGACTCGTTCTGAAAAATTAATTATACTCTGCTTGAAGGGTTTTCTTAGCAATGACTCCGCTAAATTAATTAAGCGTTCTTTGGTAGACAGGGATTTTACATTATATGTAACTTTATAAAGTTGGCTTTTTGCTAATGTTATATTTTTCCCTGGAGGGTTGTGGTCTACTGCTCCCTCGAGGACCGGCCTTGTTAGGATAGGTGCAGGTTTATTTAAATGTATAAATCTTTATATATATATAATTCTTCTGTGAGTGTGTATGTCACTGAACTTCTCTCAAACGACTGGACCGATTTTGATGAAATTTTTTGTGTGTGTTCAAGGGGATCTGGGAATGGTTTAGATTCACAATTTTGTCTGCTGGACAATGTTTTTTTTAATAATTTTTAATTTATTAGTAGTTGTTGATTTTGGAATGTTTTACATTGGACCCGACAGACGGCGCTACCATCGCAGTGTCAAATTTTAAATAATATTCGAATAATTAATTGAAAATTGAAATCACATGTATGGCAAAACAACGTTTGCCGGATCAGCTAGTAATAGTATATATGTCTATGAACCAATACGATTGCAGGTTTGCGAGGGATTAAACATGCATTTAGCTTCCATCCATACGGCAGATGAGGAACGATTTCTGGTATCAGGCATCAGGCAAAGCAGTGATTATAGTGCTGGAGCAATCTACTGGCTTGGAGGTAGTCTTACTAATGAGGAACTCAGCTGGATTGATGGCAGCGCTTTAGGATACCAAGCCTGGCCACCTTACAATGACACTGAAGAATTTGATGAGGCGTGTTTATCTGTACAGGTAAATTTTACGTGCGATGAAATAATCAATATTTCGGAAAACTGACGGTCATGGCGTACTTTACAGCCATTAGATTTTACAGTGAAAGGGATTTTTTTAGTGGAAAACATCCCCTGTACCATCACAGCCCAGTGGGTTGTACTGGTCGCTACACAAGTGTTCCGTGACGGGTGGGTACGTGTGCAAACGACGGCTTAAGCCTCAGAATATGGTGAAGAACGAAACGGTCGAAGGAACTTCTGGTAGGTTTTTGTACAAATGTCTTAATTAATAAAGTTTTAAAAATTAATATCTTTTGACTTAAGTGTACGCATTCATTACAAAATGAATTTAAAGAGACCTAGAAAATGTTTTCCTATGCCGTATGTTATATGAGGATAATCTTCCGTATCATATAAGCAAATATTTTTTTATTTAATATTTAGACAACTATTATTAAATAAATATCTAACAATAGTCTATTAGTTTATAAATATAATGGATTTTACGTTTTAAGTGTTTTCTAGTTTTTTATATATTTATTTATTACTATTATCTTCTCAAACATTACATATTCTTAATTTATCTTATGTTATAAATAAAATAAAGGAAGTTTATAGAGTACATACATATGTAACAATTACAGGAGAACTTATATTATATAATTAAAAGAGATTACACCGTACAAAAAAAGAAGAGAGAGAAGATAATAATAATGATAAAATATTAATAATGATTATGATTTATTCTTAGAACACGAGTGTGTAGTCAATTTATAACAAAGGCTCATCTTTTTTATGACTCCACTGCCCTTAGACTTAGACAATTCTTTCTATATTCAACCAGAAGGCAATAATAATAATGTCAAAGCCGGTATCAGGTGTAATAAGCAGTCCACACCATCCGGCGTTATACGACACAGACTTGGACCACTTCACCCTGATACGAGGGCCTCCTGCCACGAGGCTGGTCTTCATTTTCCAAGCCATTGATTTGGAGTATCAGAAAAATTGTCTGTATGACTTCATAGAGGTAATTCAACAGCGTAAACAAGAACTGAAGTATTATATATTTAGCAAGCTCAATAGTGTACTCTTTGTAAATTTATACAGTTTAATTTATCAAACGGAAAAAATCAAATCCATAAATTGAATTTGTTTATTGCCAGTTTTCTTTTTGCTTTTCATACTTTACTTACATACTAGAAATAAAAAATACATTGTTTGGGTTTAATTCGTAAAATCATTGCAGCTTCGAGATACATTCAGTACGAAATCATCGAGATACTGCGGTACATCTGTAGACGTAAGATGGGTTTCTTCAAAGAACGAAGCTCTTCTGCACTTTCATTCAGATTATAGGTGAGACGAAGCATATAGAACTGTATCAATTACGATTACTTTATGGAAATCTTGTATTATGTCAAAGTTTTGGTTTTAAATTTTGAATTTTTTCCTGATTTTAGCGTTCAAGGCTCGGGGTTTGTAGTGAAATGGCACGCGGTAGAGCTATCGGGTTGTCCTTCAAAAACATTCACTTCCAAAGAAGGAATAGTCACTAGTCCAAACTATCCACATTTTCTTTTACCAGATTTGGACTGTACTATTGATATTCTAGCTCCTACAGGTACGAAAACTATAGAATAGTGCTCATAGAAAAATTTGGATATTTGTGTAATGCTAGTAAATTTTTAAAGCTTTGATCGATTATGTGTATTGTATACAATGACAATTTTTAAAAAGTAACTTCTAAAACTTTCATTGATTTTAGATATATTTCATGCAATTATTAAAAACTCAGCACTGGTACATGTCTCAAAATACCAACCTTCCCAAGCTTACTTGAGTTTGATAAAGCATCGTAAAGTTTTGAAACAATTAATGAGAAATAACATGCGCTTATAATATTGTCCTTTATTGCCATAACTATTACTCATTTAAAGAAAAACACAGTATTAAGCTATGTATTTTTACAAAATGTTGTGTCACTTATTTTGACAATCAACACCTTTTATCTTCAGTCTACCAGGGCCACGCACACTGTAAAGTCGCGAAACGTCGGAAAAATTTAAAATAATGTAATATACTTAAATTATGTAAAAATACATAGCTTTATCCGTTAATAAAGTGTTTTTAATGCGCTTAACAATAAATACAAACACGATACGTGACGTTTTTAGCGTTCAAAGGCACGGGGGTGTCTTTGATACTTGATATATAACCATCAATGTAATTACAGGAAAACGTGTATTTTTGAACATCAGTTTTTTCGATTTCGGGTACGGATCGTTTCTAAATGGAATCCCTGTGAATGTGACAAATGTTATAACAGAAGAAAATTTTCTGGAGATCCAGGTTGACCCAGAATCGGATCCGATTCGGCCATTTCTAAACCCGAATGTTTTGACCAACGGACTATTTGTTTCCACCTCGGAGATGATCAGATTGAGACTGAAAACTGGAGTAAATGTGACGGGTCTTGGATTTCTCGCGCATTTTAAAACTGGTGACTATTTATTGAAATAAATCCTTTATCCATTTATTACTCACAAATATGTATTTCGATAAATATGTTTACTTTATCGCTGAATTTAATAAAATTTATTTCAACCACATAATACGAACAAGAGCTTTAAAGATCCAATATTTTTAAAAACTCGATCTTCACTATCTCGCGACAAGACAACAACAGACAGATGTATTTAACAAATAATACATTATATAGAAATACGTATAAAAAGAGTGAATGATTAAACGACCTTAGAAGGGGACTGAGTCAAACTAGCATTAAATTTTATTAAAAAATAACAAACATTACAATCATTCGTTTTCAGTTAGCTACCTCAATTTATCCCACGAGGTGGATTTGGGTGGCGTTCGCTCTGGCAAGATCTCAGCGCCCAATTGGCCGAACGCTGGTCCTTCGCGCGCCACGATCCGGACGAGACTAGTCGCGCCGCACGGATTCATTCTATCCGCGTCGTTCGCGAGTACCGCGCTCGTCTCGGATACGGGTGTATGGCCGTGTGGTGAAGGAAAAGGGTGGATTGAGGTTCGTTTTCGGAATTTGATTTTTTTTCATTTTATGTAATCTGAGTGCTAAAATAAATAATTTTATGCATTTCATTGGATTACATATTTGTCCAGGTTCAAGATAGTTACGCGGATAAGAACGGCACCGCGTGGATCTTATGCGAGATCAGCCGACTCGCGCGCAGCTTCGAGGCGACTCTCCCCCTCATCATCAACTCATACCTTCATACACTTGTCATCACGCAGCATTCTGCCGACCGTTATGTTAACATGGACGTGTCTTTCATTGTTAAAAGTGGTGAGTGATTTTCTAGTTCCAGCACAATTGTTTAAAAGCCTTATTTGCTAATTACAAACGAAAATGATGATCAATAATTATCGTAATCTGATAATGACGTATTTTATCTCCACTGGCATGTCCTCATACAACTTTCGTCGACGCACTGGTGGATTCATGCATTACTGTATATGTAAATGTTATAATAGAGCTTTACTATCAGATCCAGAATACCGCAGTAAGATCCTCCTTCTGCCGGACGAGACAAGTGTCGAGTCGTGTTATCCAAATCCGTGCTTACACGGAGCTCGCTGCGCCAACGATGACGTCAGGAGCTTCTGTCAATGCTCCGGATATTATACCGGTAAATTTAATCCATTATATAAAAATCTATATAATTGAGTGTCTGTTTTTAATATAGAAAGTTTTTCCAAGATTCAAATTATATCTATACGCTCATACACCAAAATTATTTTTTTAAATTTTTTTTTTTCTTTCTTTTTTTTTCCCCCCACCCCCCTAAGGGGACTGTGTAGGGATTTGATTGGTAGCTGATGTAAAAAGTTTAGCTTTTAGTATAGGATCGGTATTACGTAAAGGAACCCTTCCTCATGTCCGTTCATTCCCCCGTTTTTCAATATTGGTCAAGGTTAGGAAGTGGTTATTAGATTAATGCGGCATACAAAGTTAAATTACTCTAATGATCGCCAATCCATGCACAAAGCGAGTACGGAGTCCAACATAAATCTTGTGTAATATGTTACAGAATTTTCGATTTTTACTATAGCTCATAACGAGACTAAATTAGTACATAGAATAATAAACAACAAACAAGTACCTTCACCTCTCCAGGTGTATTCTGTTTAATAACTGCTTGCGAACGATCACCCTGCGTATTCGGAAATTGCACTCTATCAGAAGAGCCTGATGACGTCGGTTTCAAATGCGCGTGCGCACGTGGCTACCGCGGAAAACGATGCTCCGAACGAATTCGTCCTTGCGCGTCTAAGCCTTGCAATCACAGAGGTGCCTGCCTTGAAAAGGACGGCGCTTTCCTCTGCCAGTGCAATCCTTCTTGGAAAGGGAAACGGTAAGTTTAAAGCAAGCAGTAATGACCCTATGATGGACTTGGTACTTCTGTAGCTTCGAATTCATACATGCATAAAGTAACAAAAAACATTTATAACAAAAACCACTGTTATTATTTATTTTATTAATTTAGATTATTTTAGATTCTTCATTAATTACAATTAACCTTTTGTTTCTCTTCAGCTTTATTGAAAGGAGCGCCCTCAAACCTTTCTTTCTCTTCTCGTATTATTCTACCTCTCACACCGGTTCAATACTCTATTGTTTCACGTCTTACACGCCCTTGTCAAGTAAAGGTGTATTTATTTTAAATTTTTCTTTTTGAGATTCTCATTTCCATGTCTTCGTTTACATTTCAGCTGCGAAATCCCAAATCCAACACCAAATATCGTCGGATTGGGAACCAGGATGATGCAAGAGCCCTTTTGGCTCGGCCTCTTCGCAGTATTCTCTGTCTTAGGAATGGTTGGTTTGATTTGGTGTGCCAAACGGCATTTCCCTGAGAAAATCGAAAAGTTACTAGCGGAGGAGGCTGATAGGTGTGCAAGACGTAAGTACACAGTTTATTTACCTTTTTCCGAAAGAGGTCAGAAGCACTATTAAGCTTGCCACTTAAGTAATTCGGCTATTTGAAAAGTAGCACAAGTAGCTTCGTTGCTCAGTGCGTTTTGGAATTAGCTACTTGCACATGAGTTCACTTTGCAGTTGTTTGATGATTCAACTTTCTATTAAGTCGTATTTATTTTTTATAATATTTAGAGTATCAATGATTTAATGTGTCGGATTACAAATTTTGTTATAGGAGAGGAATTTAGTAATTTCAAATCATAACTCCTCATGCCACCAACTCAAATGAATATTGCATATTGTTTAACATTTTATTGGTGATTCAGTTTGTATCATTTGCTGTTGAATGTTGACCCACAATTGGAATTGACGGTTTTATGGTATTATTTCAAACGCTTAACGGAAAAACTAATGCGATCAGCCGCATAGTGATCGCTGATGTAATCGCAAGAAAAAACAACTTCATAGCGTATATTCCAAGGCTACTCCAAAAAACGAGTAGCTTTTTTCGAACGAGATCTTGTGAAAGGGTGGCGTATAAGCGTTTGGACTGCTGGTTGCATTAGTGTTTCTGTGAAACAGCGTCGAGAGGCGAAAGGCAGCGGTACGCCGCCGTGCCCCAGAAGGAGCCCTAGCCCTATCTAGACTAGGCGGTAGATGGGAGGTAGGTTCCTACTAGATGAGCCGGCCGTCCATCGAATACCTGACGGTGAATCTTTAACGGGTTGTTGCGCTTCTTTTAGCTGCATAAATTGGATATATAACTCGGGTAGCGTAGCGGGATAGGAGGTAAATTCGCAACGTAGGCTGCCCTGCAAAGAGTGAGGGAAGATAGACATTGGGTATCGGATGGACGGCGGTGACGGGCGGTTTGTCCACAGCGGCAGGCGCGGCGCGGGGCGGGCGCGGCACCGGCGAGGCCCGCACTCTACTCACGCGGCTCGGTATCCGCAAGCCCTCCATTTCCGGCCTCGCCCAACCGCGGGCCGCGCGCACCTTTAGTTTGGACGATCTCTTAAAGCCGCCGCCCGGACGTAAGGACTGGAGCGGATCCGCGCACTCCGCACTCATCTCATTGGCTCTCACCGTCATTGGACTGCTCATTCGATGCGTGCCGATTCACTTTTGTATATTCAATCAACCATTGCATCTGTTGGTTCTCGGCTTCAAATAGATGATTACAGCAAAATTGTAGTCTGATGGCGAACAATAACAATAAAGACAAGAAACAAATAGTTTAATCAATCTAATATAAAAACTGATACATCAGATGCACTTGTATCGAATGCAACACAGGTTTTGCACTTCAAATCTTGCTTTTTATGCATTCACATCATTCAGTTGTAAGCAATGCGGAGCGCGCGGTGTATATAGCTTTATTGGATGTTCACTTGCAACCTGAATGACACCTTGGAATGCAAAATTATACTCAGTGAAATTTTCGATGTTTGCACTTTTGACACACTACACGCATTTCTTGTGTAGACGCTCCTTCCTTCGTTAGCACCTTTTTAGATCGTCCAAAATTTCTTCAGATTTTTCATTGTTAAATAACTCTTTAAATCTGTGATCTGTTGCTTTTTGATCTGCTTTGACTCTACTCTAAAGCATTATCTTCTTGGCAATGTTAAATCTGAACTCATTTAGTTTTAACTTAGCTTTCACGCATGTGGACACTGTTCTTTGGCAATAAAAAATATGATCAGTATATTTTGTTTCAATTATTATAAATTCTAGTTGTGACAGTACCTAAACAATAAAAATGACAATAAGCATTGTCCCTCGAAAGAAGTATGATAAAAAATACCTTCTCCATTTTAGTACAATAAGTAGTAGACAAAAGCTTAAAGTTAAAGTTATATTCAAAATATTTCTTATAGATTGACAAGAATTCCACTGTTAAATCTTCTACATGCTTCTATACGCGTTTCTTTAGGAAATGAAAGTGCGTTATGCATGCATTACGTGACGAAAACATTGATTTTGCTTCTGTAGTATTTAATTTAGTTTGAATTCCAACATTACATTACACTTTTGTATCCAGGATCACCATCACCTCGTAAAAAGCGCAACAATTCAACGCCAACTAAGAAAAATGCAGCAGAAAAGAAACAAATTTTACAGCAGCTTATAAGTCCCGCAGCTGCCAACGACCATTCGAAAAAAATAACAATGGGCGAATTAATTCAGATGTCTGAAAAGAAAACTTTGAGCACAGTAGAGAGTGCTCCTGCTTTTGTACAATACGGCATAGAAAATAAGGATACGTCATTTGCAAGTGAAGCCTCCTCTCCTTCTACTTCACCGTCGATGCGTCAAGTATCAGACCCGAAATTAGAGAAAAAAGTTACATTTGCTAGATTATTGAATAAGGTTTCCGCTGAAATGAGCTCCAGTTCTGATGCAGACATGGTGAACACGATAGCCATCCCAATGGCAGTCATTTCTGACAGAACATTAAAAGCTAAGGCTTCCAGTACGCCGCCATCTCCTGGAGTTGAAATGAGGTCACCTCATAGCACGTCAAGCAATCAAGGAAGTGATTCTATGTCCAGTTTAGATTTAACTGCTCATTCCACGCTGAAGAAGTATTCTAGGTACTTACATTGCCGTCTCTAATAAAGCCTAATACTGTGCGAATAACATTAAATAATATGAGCAAACGCGTTTTCAGGACGCCCAAAATCTCAAGTGCAGACTCGATATTAGCGATGTTTCGAAACTTTTCATCATCAGCGGCTCTTACATCTCGTGCTTCGTCTGGCGGGATATCCATATCCAGTACACCAACTGCCTCGTCTCCACAAGATGATACCATGGACGCTGATGATGTATCGATTAGTTCTTCTCACATACCTTCCTTAGCGCCTGATTCACCAATTGCTAGACCTAATAACACTATTGAAATTCAGGTAGTTTTTATCATTTATTTCGACGTCTTCTCTTTACTTTTATGTAACGAAGGCTTCGTTGTTATTAACACGATAAATATTATTTCTAGGTTGTCGATCCGCTAAATGCCCACAAATCATCGTCATCCAGCAATTTGCTACATCCTCCGTCCATCCTCCTTGAAGTTCCGAGTTCTATTAACAAGTGCCTGTCTCCGATTCGGGAGTTGCCAACCCCTCTGCCTACCCCATTACCCACCCCCCTTCCGACTCCACTGCCATCTCCAAGGATGCCACGAGCCAAAATAGAACCAGATTGTAAAAGTGAATCAACATTGACATGTATCTCTCCCAGCGAAGATGAACTGGACGAGATTAAAACGGAAAAACGTAGACCATACCCTGAAATGCGATTGAAGGTACGAATTTTATTTTATTATTATTATTTTTTTATCATGTGAAATATCATTGTAACGTTTCGTTTCAGCTTCGTCGACCAGAAATGTGTCCCGATACGCCAACTTCATCCACACTTATCACAGACTCTCCTAGTCCAAGCTTCACTCACAGTCAAGATTCCGAACGCGAAATGTCTTCTCCGTCTGCCGCTCCACCGTCTCTTCGAGTTCCCGTTCTTACGATAGAGAGACCCTCTCCAGGGTCGCCTCCACCAAGAAGGACTCCGCCACATTTAGAATTCCAACCACCACCCTTAATAACCGTTACATATAATGCAAGCGAAGAATCCGATGAACCACTGTCTCCCAGACCTCCACCATCCTCATCAAATATGTGCTACTTAAGTCCCTTCTCTATGGTCGTTCGAGGTGAACGAGCCCCATCTGAATCAAACCTATCTTCATCGGGCTACAGTTCCATGGCAAGCCCCGGTCCCTCCCGTTGTGGCTCCAGCAATCCCTTATGTCCATCAGAAATGGAGGATCCAGGTTCTGGGGGCGGTCCTTCGTGTTTTCAGTCGAGACGGCGCCCATTAATGAAAACAAACTCTAGTCCGGCGACGTCCAATGAAGGCAGTGAGGATAGGCGCAGGGGGAGATCCGATTCTGAAACTTTATCGGATGACCCGTTGTTAGAATCAAATGATGAAGGTATCGGAACTGATGAGAGAGTAGATGACGTGCCCACAAGTGCGAAGGAAATGGAAACGCTTGCTGTTTTAAAAGAAACATTAGATATTCCGCTACCGGCTTTATGTCCGATTGGAGTAACAAAATGTACTATAGTGAAATGTGTTAGTGTGGAACGCGGCCTAGACGAGAAAACGTGTCTGCGGCCTCCTGCCTTATATTCTGACTGCAGTCGTCCTTTGAGTCCTGTGAGCTCTAGGAGTGAGAGTCCTTTAAGTGATAAGACCGGGATGGGGAGGTTTTCTCCTCAGCTCGGCCGACCATTACCGTTCACAGATTCCGATGGCTTTTACGACTTTCCCAGTACGGAGAGTGTAAAGGGCAATACTTGTAAGAGCAGCAGTTCGCACAGAAAGTCTGGAAGGAGAAAAGATAAGAAAACTACCAGGACGGTGTCTCATGAAGTCACGGGGACAACGAAGTCTACGCTGCCTCATATGCCACATTCCATGCATAACTTGTTGGAGGTACCTAAATAAACATCAGGACACATACACTTTATGGATAAATTCTTAGATTTTATAAAATGAAATCGTTCAGGTGCCGTGTTACAACCGAGGTCGCAAAGTCAGCCGACGACGCTCCCGCTCCCAAGTTCCGGCTCTCGCGTCCTCTTCATCATCAGAGGAATCCATCTCCAACGCCTCGGTGGCATCCATCGCATCGGCGAGGGAACTGAGGCACCCAGACTTAGACATGCAGGTCTACACGCAAATTTCGCGACCTAATGCTTCACACGTAATGAGTTGCCATAGGCTTGTACTTGTCATAGCTGTAAAAGGGGAAGGTTTATCTGGACGTAATGTCATCTTGCTTCACCTTTTTTTTATAAATGGAGCAAACATGCAAGAGTCCCAGCTGATATTGTGTTGCCGGCCCTTCGATGACAAAACGCTGTTTTCCCTAAGTCGGTTTTAAGTATTTTATTGACCATCATAACAACAGAAAATTTCTAAAATGTCATTTGTTGTAACGTAATGTAAGTCTTCTCCTTTTAAATTCAATTATGATTGTCGATTATGTGATTTGTAAATAAAAACCTTTGTCTATTTCAATAAAATGCATGAATTAAAACACCCAAATAAACAATTCAGATATTGATTCCTGCTGCGCACTTTTATAAATCACAATTTTGTATTAATTTTGAAATTGACGTAGCTTTCTATATTTCCCTTTTTTCGTTAGGGTAATAGTCGAAACCTATGTCTATTTTTATTTAGCTTGTCTGTTTATTTGTGGCTCCCGCACAAATTGTTTACAGTCAGAGCCGACACGTCTGAAGAAACCACTCCGACGACAGAAATGCAGAAGTTCCGAGGTGATTTCCTAGATGATTTCATTTTGGAATGATTTGAAGTTCTTTAATACAATTTATTAGATCTGCTGCATGATACAATTATTAACTTTCCATAAATACATCATACCTTTCAGAAATCAGAACTTAGAATCACATGTTTATGATTAGTATGCTATTTGACAGAAAAAAATATGTATGTATATCTATTTATCACAGGATACGACTACGAAGATATCGTCGAGTTTAGATCTCACAGAAGGGTCTCGACGACCCGTGAAGGTGAACAAATTGAGGACCATTAGTAATCAGATAAGGTAGTTTAGTTCATATTTCGGTACAAATAATAATTTAAAATGATAATTAATCGAATCTTTTAATTACATGATGAAAACCAGCAAAAAGAGGCTATCTACCCTGACAAAATGATTAATTGTTTCTTTAAGATAAAAATTAATAGTGAATTTAAAAATATGTTAAAATCCATCAGCAGCAATATTACAGATTTCTCCGTCGCCTAGAAAGAAGTTTGAAAATGAAGCAGAGCTATCCCGTCATATCGGATGACGAGGGGGACGAGTCTTCCAGTGTCACGTCACCTTTGCTCCAGGCTCGCAAGGAGCTGGACCGAATGCCGTGCCACGCGATATCAGCCCCTCTGCTCAGCGCCGCAAGGCCTAAGATCACGAGACAAAGACGTTATGACAAATCGTTGGTTCACGACGAGACTAGGACGTTGAGTGCTGCTCCTGATTATTCCGATTAACGTTTATATTCTCTGCCTTCAATTCAAACCCCATCCCAAATATTCGTTAACCAACCTGTGTTTTTATAATTATATAAGTACTACTTCTATAAGTGTTCTTACCAATCCGTACAATAACCCATCGTTAGCAGTTACTCATCCTCAAAATACTCTACTTCCGCAAATGTCCACCACATCCACACTTTCGTAATGTGTTACGGTAAAACGTGAAAATCGTACAATTTTTATATGAACTATGACAAGTCGCGTTCGAGATTTTACAATATTCTAAGATAATGTGATATATGGTAAGTGACATGGAATTGTAGTGACGTTAGCGTAGATGTAGTGTCGTTCTTTTCGTTTCGGCGAGTTCTTAGTATCTAGTAAAATAACGTTGTAAATAATTTTCTCATAGCAATAACTTGTTTTGTAGATTGTACGAAGTAAGCAGTTGAAAAATAGGACATAGCCCATCTCATGATTAACCGTCACTGTCGTTGCATCAGTTCGTTAATTTTCGCACTCCGCTGTTTAATTACCACTATCTATTGTTATAAATGTTTTTGTAAATATTTTTTAAACATATTGCTCAAATGCATATTTTGTGAAGTTGTCTTTTGCGCACTTTTTGCTACTTTGTAAATAATTTACTTAATGTAAATACCGGGATATGAGAGAATTTTTCTTTCTTCGTGAAACTATTTACGAGAAGACTTGTACATTTTTAGAGTAAGTTGAAAAAACGAAAGGCCCAAAAAAATCTGTATACCATATGCACAGTTACAATATTTATCTAGCACCGTTACTAAGGCCGTAGCTACATTGCAATAAAACATAGATTACGCACATTAGATGCATACCCTTACCCTCACTCTCAATTGCATTTGCCATTAACTTGTTATTCCAAAGGGGTACTTCAAGGAAATTCTGTCGTATACGTTAGATATATTGGTTGCCTACTCTTGACTTGTATTGGTAATAAAATCCAGCAATATAAGCTTAGATGTGATGTTCTTAATAAGACTGAAATTCTCGATGTGCGTATTTCATATGAAGCATTGAACTACCCGAAGATATTGCAACCGTTCTGTACTCTTTGTTAACAAACCATTCTTAGTATTTCTATATATTTATATTAATATATTGTATGCCAGCATTTACTTGCAATTCATTGTAGTATGAATCTGTCATAAATTGTTTGCATTTCTCGATGCAATGTCCACTAGGCGTTCTCCAAAATGACCAAGTTTACAAAAACCTGTAACTTCTAGGGACGTGGCGCTTGTAGTTTCCTAGGTTTTACCATTTACTTTAGCTTATACGTGTTAAATAGATTAACTAAAAAATATAAAAAATAATGGCCTGTTGTTGAGACTGATTTTCTTAAACTTATTCTTAATGTAACTTCTTTTCTGTTATGCGTGATAGTTCTTCGCATTCTTTAGGTATAAGAAAAGCACGTACATTTAGTAACTAGGACGTGTTCGTCGCCATACAATTATATATTAAAGGATACGTTCATTATGGGCAGGTGTTGGTACGTCATTTTCAGCAAAAATATTTATATAAGTATATTCTATTTTCAAAAATATATATTTATCTTGACGTAAACAAAACGGTATACCTAAGTCCTGAAAAGACCAAGGATTTTTTTCACCAAAAACACATATTCACTATTGGCTTTTACGAAAATCACGTAACCAACACCTGAATACTATACGCATAGACGACTTAGTGATTCATATAAAACGCAATAAAATGAGTGCACGTAATATAAGCAATATTAAAATAAGTCACGAAATTATAAAGTATAAAATTGCTGTGATCATAAAACATTGGTGCAGCTCAATTCATATTAAATTCACTAACTTCTAACTCGAATTTATTCGATGGAAACTTAACTAGGACCATTGTATTAACACCTACCTATTTACTTAGTGCACCTTCGTAGGTATAAGAGCATCTGAACAATTTACAATTTCATTTCAAATTTTCGACATTGGCTCGGCGTGCAGCAATTTTTATAAAACACCCAATTTCTAATAAGCATTGCTTTCCCCAGGGTTAGTACCACGAGCTATCAAATGTATGTCATATAACAGAAATTCTTATCCAATAATATGTTTTGAATACATAACATATTACTTTTTCTAATATGACGCATAAATGGTTTGAAAGCACAAGTCATGTGTTCGCTAACGTTCCGTTTTCCATTCAAGTGGCCATCACCATTATTTATTAAGATAAAGGAAACCACGCAATACTGTTATTGCTCGATACAGTTTAACCGCTAGTTAATAATGATTTTGTTACGAAATTTTAGCGGCAATGGAAAATAATGTTCCAAAATCCGATATATTAATTTTGATAACCCCATATTCCGAAAATATAGATTGGTTTGTGTATGAAATCCTGTGTTATACAACATATTATTGTACACTTATTGTATTCGTTTTTTAGAGGGAAATATTGTAAATAAACAAATTTTACACTACACATGTAACGTATATGTCATTATTCACCAACAAAATAAGAAATACAATTTTGCTTGTTTGACGTATTTTATTTGAATCTTATACCATAACTAGCTGATCCGGCAAACGTTGTTTTGCCATACATGTGATTTCAATTTTCAATTTATAAATAAAAAATAAGGGTTGATCGTAGAAGGGTGAAAATTTAGGATTGTATGTATTTTTGTATGTTGTATCATAAAAAAATAGAAACTAAAAATTTTGTCTAAAAAATAAAAAATAAAATTTAGGGGTGGACTACCCTTAATATTTAGGGGGGGGTGAAAAATAGATGTTGGCCGATTCCAGACCTACTCAATACGCTCACAAATTCATAAATAAAAAATAAAATTTAGGGGTGGACTACCCTTAATATTAAGGGGGATGAAAAATAGATTTTTTGGCCCGATTCTCAGACCTACTCAATACGCTCACAAAGTTTCATGAGAATCGGTCAAGCCGTTCAGGAGGAGTTCAAGTTCGAACCCCGTGACACGAGAATTTTATATAATATTGTGAATCTAAACCATTCCCAGATCCCCTTGAAAAAACAAAAAATTTCATCATAATCGGTCCAGGTCGTTGGTTAATTTTATATGACTAAGTTCGACATTTCAACAATAAAAAGGTAGACTGCACGTTAGAAAATAATTTAATATAAGACATAATTACTAATAGTTATCACAGTTTCATCTCCTAATAATATAAGGCTTTTAAAATGTTCCTTTTTAATATTTCACTGGTAAAGTTAATGTGCTATTGTTGAGTTGTGACGTGGACTCTCACATAGTAGGGGAAATAAAATACTCATTTTTAATTTCCTATATTAAAATTAAACCAATTAAAATCACAGTGTATATTAAAATAACACTAAAATTAGTAGTGATTTACATAAAATTGTACATTACCAAATTGTACTTGCAAATTTACAAAAACACTTAAATTTAATCACAAAATATTTTCATAAAATAGCGTTACATTAATATCACAAAATAATCATTTGAGGTTTATGCGTCTGCATTCAGTATAAAAGTACAAAATTATACAAATAAATCGGTGCGAAGCCAAAAAATATACAAAATAACATCACTCCTTTTGTTCGAGTTAAAAATAAAATACTATTTTATATTAAGCATTATGCTACTACATATAGGTAGAAATTACGAGTGAATTGTCTAACTGACAATATCATGACATATTCCAAGATGTCATCATGTGTCTATGGCATGGAATATTTTTGAACTATGATTATTATTGACAGGCACTATTGTTAGCTCACTAAAATTTTTAGGCTGTATCAAAATCAACACACGCTCTTAGCCGCTGTCCGCCCGTCGCCACAATATTATATAGTTGAAAACCCTAAAGGTAATCTAGTGGCAGAAACCACGAAATAGACAATTGACATCACAAAAAAAATGTGTTATCTAGGGTCTAATATTACCTAAAGGAATACTTTATTACTCAAAGACTACTACATGATACAATATAAATAATAACTGGGCATTGATATAATCGTACAACAATATTCTTTAAAAATTAAACATATGCCGGGCCAGTTGTTATATATATTAGTTTGACAATTCTGAAAGATCTCTAGACTACGTGTAACTGACAGTTATAGTACCCAACTGAGAACCACTATCAAAAAGATACGATTGTGTACCTACTTTAGTGAAAATTGAAAATTTTTGTAATCTACCCTACGCTAGATTACAAAAATTTGGGTAAAAGTATTCGAAATTTAAATATTTAAAACGGATGCAATTTGCATATTCATTGAAAGAGTAAATAAGTGATTTCAGCTATTCGCAAACTTTAAAACCATGGGACTACATCAAAAAGGAACACAAAAAAACCATAAATACACAAAACTTCAAAACATACCATCATGAATTCCGATCGGCACCAGAATCGCTAAAAATATCACAAAGTTCCGCAACACCAACCGCCAGTCGTCGGGCACCGCGTACGGTAGTATTATACAAGTCAGCTTATGTATCTCGTGAGCCGTAAAGATAAAAATATACGAGGTGAGGATCAAATTGAGTATAGGCGCGCCGGGTATCAGAACCAACACGCCATGTGTGTCAGCCGCGAGCCAGATGTGGCTCTGACTCGCGAACAGCTCGAGAGTGATGCATCCGAACCAGGCGAAGAGACTCGAGTGGCGAGTGCGAAGCGCGCCGGACACGTTTCTCAGCAAAATGTAACTAACTATTGGGAGGAACGTCACGTAGCTGTGGATCTCGTTACAATCAAATGTGTTCGTGCAGAAGAATGTGAATGTTATGTAACTGCCGAGGCCTATGAACGCTAGAAGAGTGGCTGAAAGGGATATTCCGGGCGTGAATAGGTTGCTGTGATTGTTATCGTCTAGGAGACTGTACCTTTGCGCGAGGAGATACGCGATTGCGAACATTACGCCGTACGCTAACGAGTACCTGGAAGAGAGGGACGCGCTTAAAAATCAAGAACGCATTCACGTGAAAAATGAAATTTGGCAAATATTCAATTATGTTTTTTGTTTAATTTAAAAAACAGTAATTTGTTTAAAAAAATAGAAAAATTAAAGAAGAAAAAAAAATGTGAACAATAAGATTACACAGGCATTATATTCAGTTTTATATAAACATATGTTTATAGTTAAACATATTTGTAGATAATATATCCATTCCTGAAAATTGTAAGTGTGGCAACACCAATACAGATGTTATATCTGTATAATAAACATTAACTTTTTGTGCATTATGAACTGATAAGGGGTAAGTTAAACATTAATATTTTTTATAATTAGGAAACAACTCACCTATCCTGCTTCCAGTCCAGCCACCACTGATGAATATCGTCATCGGAGTTGACGAAAAGCGCTTTCCACGGTCTCATCACGAAGATCTTCTGGAAGAAGACTTCGCTGAGGAACAGCACCGTCACCACCGAGAGCAGCCCCACCACCTTCATCCCGATGATGATGTACTGGTACGGCTTGGACTCCGCCGTGTGGGTGGATAGTGGCGCTACATGCGGCGGCAGAGCCAGTATTACGAACATCTGAAATTTTATTTTTAAAGACTTGTCATGTACCATTATTGTTTTTTTTTTTCATTTGTAACTAGAAATTCCTTACCAGTGTATACCAGAAGGAAACCAGTGGAATGAAGCTGTAGAATTGGTAGGGTCGGTTCATCGTCAGGCAAAGCACCACTGTGAAGAAATTCAGTCGAAATATCACGCGAAAGTACCTGGAATTCAATAAATTTTTAAAGCTTATAGAAAACATCAGACGCATAAAAAAGGAAAAAAAAATTAAATAGCTGAATATTAAACTCACCTAACCAAACCAGTATCGCCAGTCTTCCAAGTGTAATAAAAATGGCCGTATCCAGTGAGGAAGAGATAGGAGGAGACCAGAGCTCTGACCATCATGTAAATGGGCAGGACCTTGCTGGCGCCAGTGACCTGGTACACCAGGATCACCAGCTGCATCCAGCCCTTCCACTCGTCCGTCTGCTCGCGGTGCAGGACGCGAGAGTGGCTGAAGGATTTGTGTCTGATTCAAATGCCTTATACGTAGAGATTTGTATAATGGGAATCAACATTAGCAAGAGTATCTTACACCTGTGTTGCCAGCCTTTGGGGGAGAAAAACTCTCTTTTAAGTCCTACACTAGATTAGATTGAGATTGTTCAGTTATAGTTTTGGCAATTTTGACAACTTGGCATTATAATTTGAGAAGGTTTCTTGTAACTCACTCAACTTACAAACATCACCATAGTCATAGTAGATGAGCAACACACTTGCGAGCATGGAACTGAGTCACTTAAGACCTAGTGAGCTCCCAACCAGTTTCCAAGTGGTTTTTTTAAAAATACGCAAACGACAACGATACTCGGTAAATTTCAATTTTAAATAATAGTAATATACACCTAAGTGTTAGGAATAACATTATCTATATGTTTCGATATGAACAAACCAGTTCGGCAGTTTTGGGCCTATAGTGTTTATACATACAACTAAGACGTATTATCCTAGATAATTTCTTAAAATACCTACCTACTAGACTTTGATTCATCCGTAAAGAACAATCCCAAAGCGAACACATATCCCACTGGAAGCCAGAAACTCCACTCCGAGTAATATTTATTCTCCTTCATGAAGAAATTTGTTCTATCACACAAATAGAAATATGCCATTATCATTCCCAGCTTGGCCAAAGCCACCATTGGGGACGGTTTGGCGATTGTTGCTTGATTCACAAGCGAGTAGCCATCCATTTGCTGTTTTATAGTCTGCGACCACTTCCAGACTGATCGCATTACCACTAACACTGCGCTAGAAAGATATGGTCTGTTAAGAGTGTGTACAACTTTTATGCAATGTCTTCAAACACATGTTTGATTGGGTCTTTATTGTGAACATGGCTTACCATGGTAAGTCATGACTTACTCAGACTTATCTGAGAATATATCTTTATCAGAGTTTTTTTACAGTTTATATATTGTTTTGGATGTTAACAAAGCCGATGAAGACATGGAATTTTTTTATAAATACATGACACCTAGACAACGGCCAACAGATTAGCTCATCACAACTATGGACAGGACAGAGGAGCATGGTGGCCCACAGACTAAAACTGGTAGATACAACTGACCACAGCAAGAAGAGGGCGAAGGTCATGAGCTGCAGCTGCGTGCAGGGCTCGGGCTGGGCGCAGCAGGTGCCGTCGTTGAAGTTCATGTGGTCGTTGCAGAACATGTTCAGCAGCACCTGCGACGAGTGGCGCAGGGCCGTGGCGCTCAACGCCAGCCCGTCTGAGGAAGGCGCCCCCGCCGCTGCCAGCCGCCCCGACTTCCACAGCTTCGTGGCGCTGTGCTGCAGCATCTGCAACCCTCCTCTTATACACAGGGCCCTCCGCTTACGCAACGATATTGTAATCTCATCGATTTTACCTCAACAGCTGCCCGGTTGTATGCATCAATATCATTATTATTAATCTTCACATCACTTTTTAGTTTTGCACTGTCCACACTTTCCATCAACTTCCAAAGAACCTGCGTTCCCCGCTGGGCTAGTGCATCGATGGGTTGGACGAGGCGAGTCAAATTTCTTTTATATTCTTCTAAGTTTGCTTCGGTGATGTTTCGATTCATGATGAGTTTAAGACCACTACTTGCTACTATGACCGATGGTGGCCTGTCAGACATCTGCCTGAAAGCATTCATTTTAACTATGTCAGCAATTATACTAGGCTTAATTAATTAAGGCTGAAATTAAAAAAAGTCTCAAAATCTCATAGAACTGTCATGTTCAAATAAAGTAAGCCAAAAAAAAAAACTTAAAATTACTTGACAGTCATAAAATTAACAGTAAATCTCAACATACCACATTCTAAACTTTTCCACCATAGTTTTAGATATATCATCACTCCATATAAAAGTAACAGATAATCTCAATTTGTTATCAACATATGTATAATTGGGTGTGTGATGGTCTATTGTTGAGTATGATGTATCCATATCTAGGCGAGTTTTTAGGCCACCTGGAAAATATAATGATTTATTTAGATCCCAAACTATATCCAAACACTACAAGGTATTTGGGTTGTTTCTAAGGTACAGTGGTGAAAATATTGAATGAAAAACCATATTATGGCTTAGTTAGTGGCTGAAACTGACTTTTTTTGTATATGTAGTTTTCTATAAGTCTACTAGCTCTAAAATACCTATATATACAAATATTTACATATCAATAATAATTGCAAAAAATTATCCAATTTCCTTAGAATAATTTTCTGTAAATATGAAAAACTACATTATTTAGTTTTACAGTAGAGTACACAACAATCATTTTTAAGTGACCTTCACGCATAATACTTTATTGTTTGCAAAATTAGCAGTATAAATTACTAATAAACTTACTGATAAAGTGTGTGTACAATTGTTCAAGCCTTGAGTCACCAATAAATGCAAAGCTATTGTATTTACCCCAGAAGGCCAAGTACCGTAAACATCTTCTTGCATCTCTGAAACATATTTTAGTAGATAGAAGTAGTCCAAAAATCTGTAGATAACTCTTAATGAACAGGTTTTTCATATCACTCTATGCTAATTGACCCACAAAGGCTTAATGAAATTGATAATCTTAAAAATCTCAATTCTAAAAAAGCTAAAAAATTTAAAGCTCAACTATGACAATGATAGTGCCATTAACCTACTATAATATGTTTAAGGAATTACTATAATGTGAGAAAAATACTCACGTTTTGGAATATTTATGTAACATACAGCCATACGGTTGCCATTCATGGTCACCCTTATACCGGCCCGATGATAGTAGCCAAGTGCATGAATCTGGACCTGAAGCACCAAAACTTTTGATAAATAAAAAAATTCATAAACTTTTTTTCTATAAAATATGGAGCAAATAGGCAAGAGGAACATGATCATAGATGACAAAAGTATATTATCATTTATCATCATGTTCTCACTCTCATATTGCTTATATAATACAGTACATTTATAAAAAAAACAGGTTTCATACATTGAATTACCATAGGGTTTATGCTTAATATACAAAAGTAGCTTACCATATCTCAAATGTAATATTCCATGATACCCTATAAAGCCTAAAACAAGGGAAAATGCTAACAATTTAGCATTATCTACGTTAAGTTGCCCAATAAACCACTCTGCAGAGTTTTTCTTTGGATGGGACCCCATGAATGCAAGTATTTTCTTTATTGATTTAAGAACTAATATCTATTGAAGGACCGTTGCAGTATAATATTTGTTCATGATAAGCCACTATTTACTTTACGTTTTCTAAAGTAAATATATATCTCACTGAAAAAATAAAAACAACATCCATATCTTTGCTAAACAGTAACATTTTTTACTCCGCCACCGGCGACAGTTGACGTCTGACAGCAGTAAGTATTGTCAGTTGTTATGAGATGTTCCTTGGTTATGAGCGCTTGTTAAATAAGACATATTTTATTTGATTGCAACCATCAAGATGTTACCACAGACAAAAAATTAACATTTGTCTCTTAAAAAAAACGACAAAAGTAAATAATTTCATTTTGCTGTCTTATTCATCCAATCCCCCTCCCTCTAACACAACTAAGCACTAAGCAGTAATAATATGTGTATGTATAGATAAGTACAAAAAAAAATATAGTAAATTTTATGTTGAAAATAAATTGAGGCTTGGGGCCTCTACACCTTTAGGCTCTAGTTCTAGCATTTCACGTACTTTTCCCCTACATTCTCGCTGACGTCGTCACTCGCTTTTCGATGCACTGTAAATTTGCAGCTTCATCTTTCGACAATGGGTAAATCAAAATAAACCTTTACTTTCTATTTTATTAAGTTTCTGTAATCTTGCAAGTAGCAACTGGCAACATTTATAAATTGTATTGGCAAATGGCGGCTATGTCCCCGTCTGAGGTTTGTGAAATTAATAAAAATATAATGACAATTGCAAGTTCTATCACTTATTTATTGAATTACATTCGACCAATACGTTATCAAATGTATTGCTTTACTTAGTATAAAATTTATTACTATTAAAATACAATTGTATTCAATTTAAAGTTACTTTGACAGTTCTTATTGCCACTTTCGTATTGTTGTTTTGTGTAGATATTTAATCTTCTATGTTAGATAATTATATTTTATGGTTCATATAACGTGTGTATAGGAGTATTTGATAATGTTGCAGAGAAGATTACAAAAGGAACTAATGTCCCTGATGAAAGAACCTCCACCAGGAGTAACAGTAGACGGAGATCAGGCCAGCCAAAATCTTACTCTGTAAGTGACCTATTTCTATTATTTTCAATATTTTTTAATTATTATTAAAATTGTAATACACTTTAGCTTGTGGATTTTTATACATAATTATATATATATAATATTACAAAGATAATTTAGATCATACTTTCTCTGTATTTGTATCCTTTTTTAATTTGAAATTTCTACTTAAATATTGTCCTTGTAGTAAATATTTGTTTTTTATTTTGTATCTTTTGACATAAAAGATATTTTTGGGTATGGAAATTGCCATTGTACCCCTTTTAACCATAACTGAACCAAAACATATGGTTGAACCTACATGTGAATTACTAATACAAACAACTCAATCACTTACTAAGGTAATTTAATCAGTTCTTAACCAAATAAACATGTTGCTAGGTGGACAATTCATATGGAAGGAGTTCCTGGAACATTATATGAAGGTGAAAAATTTGAATTGCAGTTCAAATTCACAAATAAATACCCTTTTGATTCCCCTGAGGTGAGTGTCATTATATTCATTATTCCAAGCATCATATATTGGACTTTCAAGTTGCCCAGCATTTTATTCAAAACAAAATTTATAAAAAGGATATTTAAACAGATAATTGTTAATATAAAAAAATAATATAAAAAAATAAAATTTTGTCCCATTTAATTAATAATATTATTTAAAACTAAAACTAAACTTAATTTATAAAAATATATATAATTAATGTAGCATTTAACAAAATTCTCATGCATAATTTTGTTATTATTTAGTAAATTTTAAAGGTTTTTTTTTCTACTATAGTTGGTAAATTATCTGAAATAAGGAAGGAAGATTTAATGAATATAATTGCTATTATTCCAATTAATACCTTTTAATTAAGGTATCTTGATATTATGATGGAAACATTTTTAGAGTGGATATATTAAATCATTTAAAAATTAATATATTTCTTAATTGAAATGTGAATTATAATATCACTATTCTATTTCAAAAAATAATATTGCATGGTTTTTTGATATCAGTTTGTTACACTATTGTAAAACGTGCATAAACAAAAGTAATTAATTAATAAAGATCAATGATTCATCTTGTCTTTGTCCGCTGTTATCTATTCGATCTGCCTTCCTCCATACAAATGATTGCTTTTGTAACTGGAATAACAATAGAAAGATAACATCTTAGGTTATTTGCAACCTTTGTTGATATGGCATTGCTTTTGTAAAATACTTGCTCAATGCATAAACTGTTTCTTAAATATGTCATTAATTTTAGCCCATATGACTTGATGACAACTACTTTAAAAATCATTTTAATATCCCCCACACAAAATCCAATTTTGCCTATAGTTGAAGGACTTCTAAATTGACTTAATTAAATTGAGGCGGTTAGTTTGGCACCGTTATACTTGTAACACATAATCTTCAGCCAGCCAGTGGCATGTTTCTCACATAATGAGGATATGTACAAAACTGAAATAATTGTTGTTTTCACCTGTAGTGTGTATATTGGTCTATCGTGGCGTTTTGCTACACAAAATTCAAAAACATCTTTTATCAGTGCAAAACACAGTTCATAACGAATTGTGCTGTAAATTAATTTAATGCGCTGGTTGCTCATGAGGAGCTAATTGAGAGTCTAATTTAATTATGCGTTGGTTAGCGATACCACTGAATAAGTATCCACGCTGCTTTGCGGTTTTGAATATAATATCTATGGATGGGTTTAATACAAGTCTTGAATTTGTAAAAATCATCAGTCACTGTTATTTAATTCTTAAAGCTTTTAAATTAATCCATGTTAATAGAAAATTTTGAACGCACTCACAGTTCATTTGCCGTGACCCTGTCTGAAATAATGAATTGATTATATTATGCGACCTATTTAGTGTCGAAATTAACAATGAAACAATAAATACTGATATAAAAATGGACGCACCATGTAACGCACTACGTAAACAAAATTACGAATCTAGTAAAATTTTCTTAATCTAGTCGTAAATTTTCAAAAGTAAAGAACACTCATGATTGAAACTGGCCACCGGTTCAACATTATACGCAGCTGAATATTTTCGCTGAGAAAGTCATATTTAAGGTTTCTATTATTTGCTGGCTTCGTAGATTTTAATTAAAAGTTTGCAATCACTATTGTTATAGCTTTATACAAACATCGCAATTTATTTTTCTTTGTAATTGGCTAATATATAATAATATAAAAACAAAGATGACGCTAGAAGATCAGTAACAAAACAAAATTGCTTATGCAAATGAACTGGCCACATCATAGAGAACGCTTAGGAAACATAATGTCATTATGTGGAGATTACATACATATTGATTATTGCAAACATTACATCACTTATCGACGTGAGCATACTAAACCGTTGCATAATCTAGAATTCTATCAATAAGTTGTATGTACAGTGGAAGTCAAAAATCTTATGTCATTTGTTTTTTTTTTACAAACCCAGGACCGTCTCTTTGACAAACCGGCATAGTGACCATTACGACAACTGGGTCATCAATATTGGTATAGATAAGCTGACGAGATGCTCCACTTTACAATTTAAATTACATTTGCAAGCGATTCGTTTTTGATCTCTTCGAAAGAGTCTGTGATGTTGTATCTAAGTCAATGTATACCCATCGCAGATTTCCCGTATTTCACACAAAAATTTTTATACCTCACCCGAGTTATTAAAATTCTGTTTCGGCCATGTAGATTTTTAGCTTGGCTTTTTTTTTACCTTTAACCTTTTTTTTAGCTTACCTTGGCTTTTTCCAAATTAAAATTCCTATTAAAGTATATTAAAAATGTTCAACGCTGTGATCGAAACCATGCTTTTTTTTTCAGGTAACATTCGTAGGAAACAACATCCCGATACACCCTCACGTATATTCCAACGGACACATCTGCCTATCCATACTCACAGACGATTGGTCGCCCGCACTTTCCGTGCAATCCGTCTGTCTTTCCATTGTCTCTATGCTTAGTAGCTGTAAAGAAAAGGTAAGCTTTTGATCTGAATATTTTAAGCTTTGTAAGGGCTAACCTGCGAAACTGTTCGATTATTTATTTCGACTATAATTATTTCAGTCTTAGTCAACATACTATTTATATTGTACATACCTTAAACAATTTAATTGGGTTAGGTTTGTATATTAAATAATATGTATTAAATCCTATAAATATTGAGGCATCTCGCGGAGAAAGTCAAATATTACTAATTCAGTGTAACTAAATCAATTGTGCCCGATGGACGCCATTTTAGAGTGACGATACGCCTTAAGTTTGACAGACATAATACCTGTACTAGGCTGATTATTGAAATAGTTGATAAAACATCTAGATTCTAGGTTATCAACTGTAGGTATAAGACAGATATATGATAACAGTAGCTTTTAATGCTAATAATTTGAAGTTGGATATACCATCTCTCTAGAAAGCTGACAATCTAAGAAAATTGTAATATAAAAGTATGCGATCCCATGAGTCGTACGCGAAAGCATACTTGGGAAAATTAATCGATATAGTATATAATTAACGTATTTATTCAAATTCATAAACGTGGCTTGAAGAATTTCGTTTTCGCGTCACTCACCTTCCACAATCCAACATGGATTCGGCGTTGTAACCCGCGGACTAGAAATTGTGTCGTAAACAATATCTATGTTTTTTTTTTTATTTTAGTATGGTCAGAGCTTCCACGTTTGTCTAAACATGGGTACACTTTGTTTGCTTTTTTGTGTATGATCTGATAGTTTAACGTTTTTAGCAACTCAGCACCCATCTTTCAGTTAGATGTACAAATACATATTGTTTATGTTAAGTTTATATTAGTATTAATAATTGTACATTTAGTTGGTAGGTCATAATAATAATAAATAAACATTTATGATTCTACCTAACCATGTTCCAAACATAGATTGGGAAAATCGAGAAAATGTTTCGTTTCATCTAAAAATCAACGTGATTAATTATATTTAAATGGATAAAGAAATTGTTTGGAGAGAACTTTATTTCTTGAGAGACATTATTAAAAACTGCTATTATTTTATTCAGCTGACTACACTGAATTCCTTACTATATCGATTTTATTATGAAATTTCAGAAACGACCGCCAGATAATTCGTTTTACGTGAAAACCTGCAATAAAAATCCTAAGAAAACAAAATGGTGGTACCATGGTACGTATATGACCTTTGAATTATTATTGGCAATGTTAAATCAATTACTAGCTAAGTGTCGAACGCAATACTTAACCATGATAGTTGCTATCTGTTGCATCGATTGCTGATAATTATCTAAGTGCGATTTTCCGTGTCAGTCTCGTGACTAAACTGAATTGTATTCAAATCATTTCTAACTAATTTAACTATTTTGTTTTAAATATCAATCTCTGATACAGACACAGCTCCAATTCTTTGATGTAATTTTACACATGACTCGATTATGGGTGCCAATAGTAAATTCTAGATCTACTTTGGGAAGAGGCGAGATTAATTTCTCAATTAAAATTTAGATGTCGTTTTCTATTACAAAAAATATGGTAATAAGCTTTCTTCAGATTTTTAACCCCATTAAGTAATCATGCCATACAAGAGAGTCTCAAAATGTATATTTGGGACAAAATCCAAAGATACATTCGCATCTTCAAAACCAAGTCGGTCTAATTGCACTCCTTTCTTTTGTGCTCATGCTGTGTTCAAAAGAGACAATTACTTGTCAGATACATCAATTGAATTGAGTTATTTCTTATGATTAATTATGTTATTGTTTACGTTTAAATCTATACTAAACATTTCCAACTTTGTTTTTCAGATGACTCAGTGTAACACCGTTTGGTTGCTATATCGAGCATGGACGATAAAATGTGAACTTGTGATAAGTGTTATCGATGAAGTTAACATATAATGTTATGTATATATGGACAGACGGTGCGATTTTATAGGCGGCTGTGCTAAATTATTTTAATCTATGTTTTGCCGCCATATGTCAATGTCAGTGATGTGACGTTCGTTATCTGTGGTTCGACGCTTGAAATTATTTGTGTAGTTATTTTGCGACAGGCTTTATAGACTTATTCGCGTGGATGGGTGAAACTAAGAATTGTATTTATAAAATGTAAACGTATTCAATATATTAACGAGGTTGGAAAGAAAAAACATGTCAGCGTCAAATCTATTGGCATCTTTTCTGGTGATGGCTTTCCAACCAATTATGAATTGAATGTGCTTTTAAACCAAGGCTTGAAAAATTTGCTTACATTTATTTTTCTCAATAATAAAAAAATGTATTAAATATATTATTTGAAGTCCATATGACTTTTAATTACTCAAAACAAAAAACTAATGTTCCAAAAAAGCATGTTTATCATTTGAAATATATATTCAGAACTCATGAAAAAAAAAATTAATTCAACTTGATATTTTTGGTGTCACCCACCCTTATGAGAAATTAATGAAATGTATAAGTGATGCAGTCATAATGTATTATAGGTTAAAGTTCAATAAATTATTCAAACATTAATGTTGTTTTTCTAAATTTCAAAGTAGAATTAGATTATACAGAGAAGAATTTTATATCTCTCTTGCTCATGTATCCAGTCATTGTATACTGGTTTAAAAAAATTATAGATTGTTAATCAATATAGGGGTTTTATTACCACGTAAAAATTACTGAAGCCTAATTGAAAGAAAGATTTTTGACCATTAAGTACTAAATATCATAGAAGATATCCATAAATAAATGAAAGGATAAAGCTCACATATAGCATCAAAATGGAATTACTATTATTTGATATCCCTTAAAATATTCAAATAGTTCATACTGAAATGACAAAACATAAAAACCAATTCTGTGGTAAAAAAATGTTGTTTATTTACATTGGTGCCTATTTAGACAATTCCTATTCAACCTTCACCTAATTATTAAAACAAATAAATAACAGTAAAACTAAAACAACCAATACAATTTTAAAAAAATCTTTTACATCTACATTTTGAGTTATAAAAATAGGAATATTTTTCTAGTCATTTCACTCTTAAAACATAAACTCTAATTGTATATCTTATAAATAAATTAGTAATTGCACATAAAGTTGCTGATTAATATTACAAAGGTATATAATAAATATTAGAAAATTCTTCACAGGAAAAATTTAAAAAATTGCTATGAATTTTTCCATAGACTATTATCTCTTGAGTATTTAACATAAATCATTTTGCCATATCTATTAAAGCAATTAATTTACAAGATATTCAAGATTATAGGGAATTTTTTAGTTTATTTAGATAAAAATGATGGTCATACAAAGTAGCCAAAATACCATCAGACACTATTACATTACTGCCACTTGAATAGTCTATGGTCTCGCCTTTGGTTGTGGTCATAGTTCCATTATTTGTCTTTAAAATTGCATGACCAGCACATAGATCCCACTTTTTAATAGCAGTCTCATGTAGATAAACATCATTTGTACCATTCATAATACTCATGAATTTATTTCCAGCTCCAGCTGATTTTATAATTGTTGTTTCTTCTCCAAATGCATTTTTTGCAATTTCCGCAACTTTTCCCGGATGTGACCGAGACACAACAACCTTTGGGTGGTTTTTATTATCGCCTCTCTGTAAATTTACTATTTCATTTACATGTAATCAAAAGTCATATTTACAAATAAAGATGATCATTAGGCAAAAATTATTTTCTGAATAAAAGTACTTTTAGTCTTCTATGATCCATTTATGATTCCTTCCTAGACCATATAAACAAGTACTAATTACAATTAATAACAAAACATCCCAAAACTATTAACTGAAGAATAGAACTGACTTTTATTGGCCTCAAATTATGTTACTGTTAATATATCTAGACAATATTTAATCTTTAGTAATTATTCTAATACAGTACTGATGTTAAGTATTATTTTCAATTAGTCCTCAACTTTTTAAAGTTAAAATAACTATGATAATACTTACGTATAAAATCTTTGGTATATTACTAGAAGTCCTTTTCATAAGCCAGCCCCAATAAGTGGTAGGTGGAAAAGGGTAATGGATCACCCCAACTATCGGTACTCCATTAATGGCAATGCAGACCATTGTGGTAACATAGGAATATAAACCCTCTGGAACACAGTTCAATTAATACTTTCTATTTCCTAAATAATTAATATATGTAGTATCTTTGATGGGTTGACCTTAAAAACTAATAATTTACATTTCTAAAACAGAGAATGACAACTGAAACATTTCTACAGATGGTCTACAGGCAATTGTAGGAATTTACTGGATGTTAGTACATTCATTGACTACTTATGATTTGGGTTGATTGTGTGTGAATCATAATTAGTATATTAAATATTTCAACCTGTGTATTCCTGTGTGGCATCCAAAGGATCAATCCAAACTGTCACATCTTTAGCAAGAACATGTTCATCATTAATAGAATTAAGAATTCTCTGTCCTTGTGGTGGGGATTCCAAATCTATTGGCTCTTGATTCTGGCATTCTGGATTTCCATCAGAATGCTCTTCAGATACAATAGCTAATTTAGGAAATGCATTTCTAATAGTATAATACATTGCACAGTGTGATGCATAGTCTGCATCTGTGACAGGATCATTGGCACCTTCTTTCGTTTTTCCTTTGCTATGCACCTTCAATCCTCTCTGTTTGCCTTCTATTACTTTTACACCACCTCGTTCGGCAGCATATATTGCAGCATTTAATAGTGATTTTATACTAACAAGATCACTCACATCGGTCGGGTAACCATTTCCACCAGAACGCCAATAAATTATCAAAAATAACACGAACGCTAAAGTAAAACATGCGAATTTGTTTAGTCTTAATGTACCTCCAAAATTCATGTTAATAATGTATTTAAATGTATAGTTAACAGGTTTGTATTCCTTTCAGATAATACTTGAGAAAATTAATAGTCACTCTATATCATACTGCAGTTATAACTTATATGCTTTTAAATTTCTATTTTGATTTTACGCATTCTGTCTACCGACTATACAAGGTGACAGATCGAAATTTGAGTAGATCCGTACGCAGCGTTGAGCCAATTGCCAAATTTTCAATTATACATAGTGGATAGAGATTTGACTATTGGCTGAATATGAAAGTTTTCAACCAGAACTTAATTATTCACTCACAACTTCTCCCACTTCAACAGTTTATCAAGCCAATTTATTTTAAAATGGTATTATGTAGAATATATTAAAACTTATTTCGTTTGTTCTTGATCGTAAAGTTTAATATTTTATTATGAAGCGGAGATTGCTCTTATTTTAGATGACACTCACCTAATACCTTCATTGTTAGTTTTAAAAAAATTGTAAATTATACTGTAAAAAAAACTATGGCGTAGAATTATTTTGATTACGTATTAAAGAATACTACATTACGAATGAACCCAGACTAGTTTGTGCTTAGTACTGTATATAGTATCTGTGCTCATGTTTTCTTATAAAAAAGGGCCAAGAGGTCCATCGGATGAGCCTATGTGCCTCCGTCGCCCATATACACTCACATCTCAAATTGCAAGAGGGCTCGCAGGAGCATTGCGGGTCTTACAAGTAACGGTACACTCTTCTTCTTGAAGATCCCTGAGTTGTATTGGTTAGGAAGTACTCTATTGGCAGTTGGTTCGCGGCAGAATACGTAGGATTGTGGAAAAATGGAGATTGATAAGATATGAAAGCTAATGAACTATGTCTGAAATAAATGTATATTTTACAGATGTTCTGATCTATTGTACAGTAATTCCACTGCTGTTTTACATCATTCCTAGCTACCCGCCCCTCTTCACACGTGTGCTAATAAATGCTGATACTAAATACACTGACCGAAATCTCAACGTGTGCGCCAACGCTGCTCAATCCGCGGCCTCAGAAAGTCAGCTATTTATAAGCATCGGTTCAGTATGTCGCAACCGGGCGCAAGCCGGTACCGCCCCGCAAACGCTAAGTCTGTCAATTTTTAAATCTGTAATATCTTACAGATTTTGAAATATTTCATTAAATATACGGCGACTAAGTTGATCCGGCCAACGTTGTTTTGCCATAGATGTGATTTAAATGAACAATGTATTCAAGGTCATTAAATATAGTTACGGATTAATGCTGTGATTGGTTAAAATCGTTTCGAAAATTAGCCATATTGTCGTATAGTAAAGACAAAAAAAAGTTATTGTGGTTTATCCATAAGAGTAGACATAACCATCACACTTTTCTGTACACGTTTGTCACCGTTTACAATAGCATTAGCACATCTATTTGATAACTAACTCAGTCCAGGGTGAAAGCCTGCATCTGCCATGTAAGCTTTTGAGGAAAAAATGTAATTATTGACTGTCAATCACATTAGAAACCACAAAAATACAATAAAATAAAATTCTCTACTATTTAATGAAACATCCATTTCCATATAATCCTTCCTCTTGAATTGCACTCTATCTATTTACGGTGAAAAATCTAATTCAAAATCCGTTGCATAGTTTCAAAGATTCAATCGCATACAAAGGGACATCGTGACAAGAGACTTTGTATTTATACATGTACATATGCTTGCCATGGTTCAAAGTCAGTGGTCAAAATTAATACGTCAATTGTCAAATTGCATTCACACAGCCGTCAACACATTACACTTAGTTCCGTGCACTGACCAGTGGCAGTGAGTAGGTAGTCAGTGACCACTTACTCATACCTTTGACCACTACTTTAGTTTTAATGAGCAAGCAAGAGCGGTTTTAGGAAGCAATTAACTAAGGCCCTTGCCGTGCGGTGTAATAGTTAAAACACTAAAAATCATTTATTGATTAGCGTTCATCAACATTAAATAGTGAAGTAAATATTTATAGCGATATGATTATTATGGATATGTATGAGATGGTGAGAGAAATCTTAATTTTAAATAAATCTGTTCTTGAAAATAAGTTTTTATAGTTTATATTTTTCAAATAATTTTTGTAGGCAAGTTGGTGGACTTTAGCTATCGCCGTTCAGATAGTTATCGGCTCTGTATTATTGTGGCGCAAAAAATTTAAGAAGACTGAAGTAATTTTGACTCAAGATAAATTGTTGGAGTGGAAACCTCTGCCTTTAGTTGAGTACGATATTCCTGTTAATGATCCTCCTGTCATGGGGAAAATTGATGAAAATGTGCTTAATGTTGGTGCTACCAGCTTCCTGTCCCTGGATAAGGAGCAGTCTATCTTGGATTGTGCTATTAACTCATTGCATAAGTATGGAGTAGGCTCCTGTGGGCCTAGAGGGTTTTATGGTACAATTGATGTACATTTAGAACTTGAAGAGAGATTAGCAAAGTTTTTGCAGGTAGAAGAGACATGTGTGTACTCATATGGATTTTCTACAATTGCAAGTGCAATCCCAGCCTATGCTAAGAAGGGTGATATCATTTTTGCGTAAGTAATAAATTTAACATATTTTTATATAATGACAGTAGAAATAAATTTATTATAACAATATTATTTTATTGAGATTCAATAAATACTTTTTTATAATTGCCATATACCTAATGAAATAAAAATAAAATTTAAGGATGATAATTGGCTACATAATTTATTATTTATGCTCTGTAGAGCAGTTAATAAATTATAACATAATATTAATATTATGTTAGGTGGTAAAAATGTATGCATATTCAGCTTTGACATGATAAACAGATTTTACTGGGTTCTTCTTAGTTATAAATTTTATTTATAATATGTCTTATTATTCTGAATTTCAATTGCAAATTCAAAAAGACTTTTCAAGGAAATAACATCATTTAAATATACAAAACATAGACTAGAATATACCTAAAGGATATATATTTTAAATTTACAGGGATGAAAAAGTCTGGTTTGCTATACAACAAGGATTTGAAGCCTCCCGCAGTACTGTCAAATATTATAAACACAACAACATGGATGACCTGGAACGATTATTACAAGAGGCAGCTGACAAGAAACAGTTAAATCCAAAAAGGCGAGCATTCCTTGTTGCTGAGGGAATTTATTTCAATACAGGGGAAATGTGCCCACTAAGACGGCTGGTAGAACTAGCTCGAAGATTTAAGCTGAGAATAATTTTGGATGAGAGCTTGACTATTGGTGTATGTTCTATCTTATTAATATATATTTGATAGTGTCGTCGTCGTCGTCGTGATAGTGATTATAGAAATATTGTATTTTATAGGTCATGTAATTAGTCAACAATAAGGAAGCATTGAATTAATCAATTAAACCCATGTCTATAGTTGCCATATGTGCAATATAAGTTAAAATATTGCTTGAATCCTTAATAGTTTATATTAGGTGTCTTCCTGTATACATATAGTATATAGGCTAGCTGCTTTTTACTTGAAATATTTTAATACAGTTAAAAGAGATGCTTAAATGAATTAATGCTATCCAAAATTCCGCTATATAAAAATTATCAAATTATTTGCGTAATTAGCGTTTTTGCTACCTTCATTAAGTTACCTAAACATAAAATTGCCTTTTTTCTGTTTAGGTGCCTAACGCACAATTAAATAAGGATAATTAGCAACACCACACTAGAAATTACTATAACCTTCTGTAATGAAGTTTGATTTAAAAATATTCCCAAATGTAACAATTGGTGTTTTATTCATTAGATCATTTACTGCCCGCTAATATAATAACAATTGGCCCAATTTTATTTTGTGGTTGTGAGGTGAAAATTTCGAATCCTATTGATTTTCGTTGACATGGGACAATTGAATACATTTTCTTATCAGAACGATTTTTTTATTCTTAAATTATTTCGCCGCAAATTTACATACTTACTGAATATGATCCAATTCCGAAAAGGGGGTATACATCTCCCAGTAAAGCGGATGTGTTTGGGCTACTTTTGCATGTTTTTGGGCACTTAGACCATGGACAAGGTCTATTAAGAAAAAGACCTACTTCCTAGATTCGGTTTACAAGAACCTACCAGCCTACTAGCAGTACTTGGACGTTTCTCATGAGACTCATATACCAAATAAAAAGAGCCAATTCGACGCGTGGTTTTTTATAATTACAAAACTATTCATCATTGAATGTCGGTACAGGTTCTAGGCAAACATGGCCGTGGATTGACAGAGTACTTGAACGTGCCTCGAGATGAGATCGACCTAATAATTGGCTCTCTCGAACATTCCTTTGCAACCGTTGGCGGATTCTGTGCCGGAACACATTTCATTGTGGAACATCAGAGATTATCTGGTTTAGGTATGTAGCCATTGAAAATTTAACGTTGCTATATCTATATCTTACAAATGTATATTGTTAGAGCAATAGTATTAGAACATAGCTTTTGAACACAAATAAGAAAACTTAAATTGTCATTATAAATAATACAAATAGGCTTAAAAATGTTATATATTATTTATTATTACACTATTCATTTAAGATTAAAAATATAATTTGATTAGGGCATGAGTTTATTCATAGATTATAAAAGCAATACTTAAAGCACCTGTTACTCCTAGTTTTTTTGTATGGAAATATGTGAACTTAATATGGATCAAAAACTCCATAGGGTACTGCTTCAGTGCGTCACTGCCCCCGATGCTGACGCAAGCTGCAATTTCCGCCCTCGACATTATGGAGAAGCAGCCCAGCATTATGGCGGAACTTGATGATAATTCAAGGAAACTTAATAGGTGAGGTTTTCCTTAAGGACATTTGCCGTGTTTACGCGTATGCTTTACATAATTCAATTAATATATATATTATTATTATTATTATTATTATTATTTCCAAAGTTTTTTTGTTGATATTCGTTACAAAAAGTAGATTTATTCGCCAGCACGTGTTAGTATTATGTAAAACGTTTTGTTTACAAAAAGTGATACTACAAAACAGTTAACAATAAAATAAGACTATTTTTAGAACTCCGTACCCAAATTAGTACCTTTCTGTTTGTATATGTCACCAGGCTGTATTTCATGAACTGTGATAGACAGTTCAAATTTCCACAGATCTTGTATTTCTGTTGTGACTATAACCAATAGAACTACAACAAAATAAATGAATCTTACTGAACAATCAAATAAACTAAACTTATGATGTTATACCATTGCCATTTTCCATTTGCAAATGGCACTGCGAATCCTATGGTGGTCCACAACGCGAAATCAATTAAATGTATGTGAACTTACTAACTGTTACTAAAGTTTAAAGTTTTTTTTAATTTACTTATCTTTTTCTGAAATGCGCCAGCGAGCCGTTCTTAAAGGGGCCACATAATATGAGTGTTGGTATCCTATCACAAGACAAATAATGAGTCGTTTCTCAATTAGTATATACTATAGATATTAAACTACATCTGTACTACATATTACGGCTAATTATTTCTTTATAATATATTTATTTCTTTCTTTCAATACTAAATATGAGATTTTTTTCATAATAGTAAAACACCCTAGTGTGACTCGCACTTGACGGTTTTTTTAATAAACTAACCCTTTATATTTCAGAGCTCTCGCAAACCTAAAACACTTCACATTCCGCGGCTCGGAAGTATCCCCAATAAAGCACATTTACCTCAAAGAGCCCTTGTCAGATGCTTTAAAGATGGGTTATCTCCAGCAGATAGCGAATTACTGCCTCAACAAAGGAATAGCGTTTTCAGTTGCCGCTTATCTGCGAGATGTGGAAGTCAATTGTCCAGAACCATCCATACGATTGGCCTCGAGTAGAAAATTAAATGATCAAAATATTGCACTAATTTGTTCTTTGCTAGACGAGGCATATGAAAAGGTTGGACCTGCCGGTGACTTAGGTGTAAATGTTAAATAAAAATAAATAAACTTTAAAAGAATATAAATTTCAAAACAGGAAGTTTTTATCTTAATACTTTACTTTATCTGTTGTAACTTGAGTGAAATGACGTTGACGTTGACACTTGAGGATGTTATGTTGTCATAAATTAAAAAAATATGGTTGTAAAGAGTTTTTGTTTGACCCATCCTCTATAAAGCGTAAATTTTGTATTACACTGCCTACAGGTTGTAAGATTTCCAAGTCAGTATTTAATTATCTAATAGTAATGTTAATACATTAAATATTTCCTCATTGTATCACATTGATGTAAGCATATGGTTTGGGTGTATTCACAATGAGTTCAAATGTAATCTTCACATTACACCGGCTTAAAAATAAACGATGTTTGTCATAAATATTTGGTTTTGTTAAATTTATTATTATACGATATTTAATGTCACAAGTTTATGCTATTGTGTTTGTGTAATTAAGCAAACAATTCTATTTTTTATGAATATTTTGTAGTTATTTGTTTATTTAAAAAATTACCTATGTATAATTGCACTGTGCACATTCAAATAAATATTTTGTTAATATTATATGTTTTTGAATCAGATATTATGTTAACTTTCCTGTTGTTATAGTGTTTTGGTAAAATGCAAGGTAATTGTATAAAAAATACAAAAAAAAACATGATTTGTTCTTACCTTTGATTACTTATCAAGCAGTTACTTCGACTAATAACTACACTACGACCAATAGCAGAGGAGCATTTGTGAAGAATGTTAAAAAGGGGGGACATTAACCTGTATGACGTTAGGTCAACTATTTTATTATAATTCAATGTTACCATCATATTCAAGAATTGCTTAAGTATTAAAACTACACAAATCTTACTATTAAATACTTGCAAATCTTCTGAGTTATTTTGGACATGTGGAATTTGCATAGTAAGAATTATTATCAAATACGTTATAAAAGTCACACTGAAACATATCGAAAGATAAGCAATAATTTTTTCTTTTATTAGTCGCCAATGAATTACAATACAGCTATGCTAACAATATACTACCTAAATATTAACTAATAAACTTAAATAATTAACTGAAACTTGGCTTCACCAAAAATTTATTATTCTCTGTTTAGATATTTTAGTTTACTAGCTGATCCGGCAAACGTTGTTTTGCCATACATGTGATTTCAATTTTCAATTAATAAATAAAAAATAAGGGTTGATCGTAGAAGGGTGAAAATTTAGGATTGTATGTATTTTTGTATGTCGTGTCATAAAAAAATAGAAACTAAAAATGTTGTCTAAAAAATAAAAAAATTAATTTACCCTTAATATTTAAAAATGGATTAAAAATATATGTTGGCCGATTCTCAGACCTACTCAATACGCTCACAAAGTTTCATGAGTTCGAACGGGTGACACGAGAATTTTATATAATATTGTGAATCTAAACCATTCCCAGAAATTCATCAAAATCGGTCCAGTCGTTTGAAAGAAGTTCTGTGACATACACACTCACAGAAGAATTATATATATGTATAAAAATATACATAACCTACAGGTAATGTAATAATAATTCGCTCTAGTGCACATATATTTGAATATACTTTCATTCATTTTAAACGTTTATTTTTAATAGAGTGAATAATTTACCGACACAAGACATGAATTAGTATATACTTTAAGTAACTAAAATAGTGAACTCGTAATTTTTGAATAAGTATATTCTGAACACTAATAACGGAAGCGAAATATTATTTAGTCTGTGACCAATTCGTCACTCATATGGCAATAACCAACATTCCTCTGGAACTCTGTATCATCGGATCGATGGAGTGGTTTCCGAATCTCCACTAAGCGCCTGTCTGTTTCTAAGGCCTGGTTTTTGTTCTGCAAATCTTTGGTTACTCTTTGGTAATGGCTGTACATACCGTGGTATGTTGCGCTGCAATGGATACATTTATAAAGTAAATAATTGGCGCTAGAACTGGAGCCTCAGACCATCTGTATATTTTATGATAAGTGTCGTTAAATACATATTGCCCGACAGCGGGAACTGTGTCCTCGGTTCGGGAGTCCGTCATAGTGACCATTGGGCTAAGTAGCATTAAATAGGAAAAGATTGATATTTTAATTTCAATGCGGCGCGAAAGTCGCGTCGATCCATATTTCTAATAAATCTTTAATAGATGCAAAAAGTGCATAAATTCAAAAATATTTATTATGAAATACTGTTTTGTACTCACAGTGCATCTTCTAGTTTCTTCTCCAACGTACTGGTACTTGTATGAACTCTTTCATATTCTTCTATCAGACCGCGCATTGGTTTATCCTATTGCCGAAATGATAACGGATAATGGAATATGAAAAATTTGAGTGGTGTCAATAAAAAAAATATGAAGCGGTAGATTTTTCAGGCCTTATTTTACTTTTTTTAGTAAAACAACAGTATGAGCGGGCAAGATGTTTGGTAGATACAATGCCAGAGGGGTCAGAAGCGATTCAGATAACTATATTTTCTTGAGGGTCATTTGTATAAAATATTTTAGAAAACCCTATTGAACAATATAATGCAATACTAAATTTATACTAATATTACGAAGAGAAAACATTTTTATGTTTGTTTTAACACAAATTTTGCATTTATTGCATATAATAGATATAAAAAAAATAGAAATTTTTATTTTGATTAATATGAATGACCCCGCTGGCTTGTCAGCAACAAATATTTCAAATATAGTTATATTTCTCCAAACATTTTCTTTACCTGCACTCTTTCTAAAGCAGGTCGTCGTGTTCTGGCCTCCAGACGTGTTTCCACTAACTTGGTTGGATTTATTTTATCAGCTACAGCCGCTCGTAGAGATTCAATTTCGCGATCAACCTTAGCGAGATTTTGTTCTAACTAAAAACAAAAATGAAATTTATGACGACACTTATCATAAGGTTAAAGTTTCTCATAAGAAATCTCATAAACAAAGCGTACATAGTTTGAAATTAACAAGAAATATCAAGCTATGTCTAATTGAATCATAAAATGATATTACTTTAAGTTTCTGCCACTCCATTTCATTTCTGGCCCTTTGTATATCAAAGACTCTTCGCCTCATCACCGTCTCCACAGCCTGACACTGCGCATAGAGCTGGTTTTTGACTTGTTCACGACTTCTAAACATTGTCTCGCGCAGTGATTTAGACTCTCTCATTAGTTGCTCAGCGATTTTTATACTATTCTCTATGCAGTGGATGTACCCGTCTTCGGTCATTGACCTAATGATGTAAACCAATTTAATATTTCAAAATTTCTACTAGGCATAAAAGACTAGATTGATCCGTGTCTTAATTCTTGGATTTCACACGCCCACTAAGTGTTTCAATCGTTACCTGACTATCATACTCACTCAGGCGGTATCCTGGTAGGATCAATCTTAAACGAAATGTCGGAACTGTATCTGTCCAGCTCTTTCACATGGCGATCTATGTTTAATGCGTCATCCTTGTTCTGTATCTCTCGCTCTAACCGACAGAAGACGTTAGTTAATTCTTTTAGTTTCTCCCAGCCCATATGACACACGTCTGTTAAGACACGTCTGCTGTTCTCCAGTATATGTAATTCCTGCAAATTGTGACTTAGTTTAAACCCTACGTTATGGGTGGTTGACGGACATATAGAATTTTTGAACCGCACCTCTTTTCGCTCGCTTGACTTGGGGAATAAGTTACGAAAAGTGTGATCGGGGGATATAAGAAAGATGCACATTTTCTTTCTCTCTTCTTCTCATAGCCAAATATCTAATTTTAATTCGAAAATTCTATACCATAAGCCATAAGCTTTTAAAGTCAACCACAGTACTGATGTCTCAAATAATGATTATATAAATAAAAATAATTCTATTAAAAAAATAATTCACAATTATTCTTAATGTGGCCAGTATAAAATGAAACTAAAGACTATGACGAAGACGAAGTGAAGAAACAGCAACCTTTTTCAACTCCTCTCCCAATGCATCCCTGGTCAATTCTGATGGAAGTCTCTGGTCACGGTTAGTAAGGCACTGAGAAGACACCATTAGTGGAACTTGGAGTGATTCCAGTTGAAGTTCAGTTGCATTCTTTTCTTCTTGCAGTGCTCTGCTCTCATCCCGTACCTGCTCCCGGGTGAATCTTTGCTTCTCTCGCCATGACTCTATTTCGAATATTCTGAAAAAGTATTTAATAATGTCATAAGTTCATTAAATGGAATTTCGAAGAACATGAGAAGAAACGGTTTCAAAAAATCTAGTGAGATGTAGGTTTTATGATATGTGTATGTATAATCTTATACACTCTCGGAAGGTTAGAATTTATTACCCACCTGTCTCTTAACAGTTCATTATTAACGTAATTATCCCATCTCGTTGTCACCGAAGTCTCATTACGAAGTTGATTCGCTCTCTGTCTTAATTCATGGGATTCAAAGCGACGTAATCTCGCTTCATTTTGCAGCCTTTGTATATTACGAGTCCAATCTAGGACGCTAAGGCGAGGGTGGGGCTTTTCGAAGACGGGTATTGAGGAATCCATAATCGTAGTAGTTCCAAATTGTATATTCAAAGTTTGTTACAAAACTATCTATTCTGATACACCTGAATACCACACTACGCTATACACGCAAGTACGCTTTGTCTAAAGAACGGATATTGAATAAACAATGATAGTTTGGTCGATACGACACACTTTAAAGGGAAGATCGTCTCAAAAATGTCTAACAACCGACAACGCAACAAACGTTATAGTTATACTTGTTTTTACAATATCAATGCAACGTGTTTATTATGGGTTCAATAATTTGGTCAAGTTATTTAAAAAATTCTCAGCAGGGGCAGCAGAAACCTTCTTATATTAAAGTACCAGTATATTCTACCCAATATTTACTTATTTCTAACCTGATGTATACTTGTTCTTGTTGTGTTATGTTATGTATGTTATGTAACCAAGTCCAATGTTATGTTATGTAGCCATGGCTTGAAAATTAAGTTTTTTTTAAAAATTAAAATATCATTGTTACCTAAAACGAAATAAAAGTTAGAGAGTATAAAAAAGTACAGAGCGATTTTCTTAGATGTCAAAATCTGTGATTGACGTCGGCAAACAAAATAAATATGGCGGTGGCTTTTTAGATTTTTAGACGGAAACGTTCTTCGGTGTTAACTTGCACACTAAATCAATCTTAAAAATATTTATTATTAAGTGATAATCTTCATAAGTTTTAAAAAATCGTAAAGAAAAATGTAAGTCCTTATTAGTTTTGCTTTGATTAAGTGTTAGTTTTGTAATGTAAAGCTATGGCTGTAAAAATAATTGACTGTTCTCTCTTGAAACAAAGGTACGATGATAGACGTGGAGGACGTGGCGGTGGGCGCGGTGGTCCCAGGGGCGGTCGTGGAGGTAGAGGTTCTAGAGGGGGTCGGTCGAGTGATCGTTCTCAAGACCGGGGAAGCAGGTTCGGTGGTAGTCGTGGAGGAAGAGATGGTGGCAGGGGAGGTGGCCGCGGGTTTGGAGGCCGCGATCGAGGTGGAAGAGACGGAAGAGATGATTTCCGCAGCAATTTCAAGAACGAACAACCAGGTGGAGCCCTTCGTAAAATACGCTGGGACACAATCACGCTAACTCCGTTTCAAAAAAATTTCTACAATCCACACCCTAATGTTCAAATGCGCACGATGGCTGAAGTGGAAGCTTATAGAAGCCAGCATCAGATTACTGTTAAAGGTCGTGATGTTCCTCCACCAAGTATATATTTTGAAGAAGGTGGTTTCCCTGATTATGCCATGAAAGAAATTCTTAAACAAGGCTTTCCGCATCCTACACCAATTCAAGCACAAGGCTGGCCAATTGCTTTATCAGGAAGAGACATGGTTGGAATTGCTCAGACTGGTTCAGGAAAGACTCTTGCATACATTTTACCAGCTATTGTCCATATTATTAACCAGCCAAGATTATTAAGAGATGAAGGACCAATTGTTCTTGTTTTAGCACCTACTAGAGAGCTTGCACAGCAAATTCAACAGGTAATTGTAGTGATTTAAATAGATTATTTTATTTATTAATTTAATATTATTTTTTGTAAAATAAGGCATGTTATATTAAAATAAATGGGTCAATTAAGTCTTACACAAAGGTTTATAGAAGATATATCTCAGTTAAAACATGTTACTAAAACTTGCATGTTTAATAAGAAAAATATTAAAACTATTTATTTTTCATTGTGCCGCCAAGGCTTTGGTATCCATGAATGGGGACACAGTTGACCGAGACAGAATGCCGGGCCCCATGGATGTTGTAAATTGATTTATATATTTTTGTAGATGGTAGTCTCACTGGTTATGTTCATGAACCATCAGGAATTTTAAAACTTTCATATAAAGAATTCGGTTTTTGAACATAACTTATATTGCACTGTAGTAATCTTGTATTTTAGTTTTTAGCTTTTATTTATCTCAATCTATTTTTCCATTAATATTCATCTTTATTATAACTACATATTATATAATTACATTTAACATCATTACTTTTTTAAATTTAAGAAGGTATTATTATTCATATTTTCATTCAGTCACCTCTGACCTTTAAGTGAGGTGACCTAGATTTGTTGTTTACAATTTAGAATCCCAAATGAGAGATATATTTTCAAAGTATTCATTATTTTTTAATTTGCTAGTTTTGTAATTAGAATTTGTTAACTTCCATATACTTAAACAAAAATGTTTTTACTACATTAAATTTTGCATGATGAAAAAGTAGATGATACATTTTAGTCCCCTTAATTATATTGAAATTAAAGTTATTGTAAGACAACTTAAGGAAGACCTTAAGAAGTTTTATCTTTGGCTTGGCATTTTATTACAAAACTTGACATAGACATAATAAATAAAAATTATAACAAATTTAATAATTTGTTCATCTCCATAGGTGGCAACAGATTTTGGACAAAATGTACAAGTGCGTAATACTTGTATATTTGGTGGTGCTCCGAAGGGACCTCAAGGCAGAATGTTGGAACGGGGAGTTGAGATTGTCATTGCAACGCCAGGAAGACTTATTGATTTCTTGGAGAAAAGTATGTATAAAATCATCTAGGTTATAATATATTGAGGATTTAGAACAAAATGTAGAAATATGAGATGGTGGTTATACTATTGTACCTAATAATCCATATAAATTTCCAGTCCCATGTAAAGAATAAATGTATATGAAAAAAAATTATTTCAAATTAAGCTTTATATTTTTTTTGTTTCTTATATTCTTTTTTAAAATTTATTTATAGCTTTTTTTGTTAGTTATTTTTACCTATAAGAATAAATATTTATACTTTTATAAATATATATTATAATTTTAATAATTTTCTAATGTGCGTAAACATTTTATTTCAGATACAACAAATCTCCGTCGCTGTACATATTTAGTGTTGGATGAAGCAGATAGAATGTTGGATATGGGTTTTGAACCACAGATCAGGAAGATCATTGAGCAAATACGGCCCGACAGACAGGTACAGTCACTGAATGTTTATTTTGCCTCCATTGCCAATTACTTCCATTACATAAACTTGTAATCATTACATCCTGAGGAAATACAATATAACTAAAATTTTGTATTGGCAGTTCAGAACTGACCCAAACCGTTAATAATAAAAAAAAGATACTATCTACCTGATTTTATTATTGTTTTACAGGTTCTAATGTGGTCTGCAACATGGCCAAAGGAAGTTCAAAATTTAGCTGAAGAATTTCTGGTAGATTACATACAGATTAACATTGGTTCACTGTCACTTTCTGCTAATCACAATATTCTACAAATCGTCGACGTTTGTGAGGAATGGGAGAAAAATGATAAACTGCTCACCCTACTCAACGAGATATCGTCAGAGGAGGAAACCAAGACCATTATATTTGCAGAGACAAAGAGAAAGGTTAAAACAATTATTCATTAAATGGTGTCAATAGCTGTTATAAAAAGACAATAGCCATTGGCTACCAAGAAAAGAAAGTAAGAAATTTCGTTTTAGACATAATGAAACTCAAAACATGAAAATTTTAATATAGGTGGATGATATAACGAAAACCATCAACCGTGCTGGTTGGCACGCGCTAGCAATTCACGGCGACAAAAATCAACAGGACAGGGATTATGTGTTAGGACAATTTAGACAAAACCCTGGGGCAATATTAGTCGCTACCGATGTAGCGGCTAGAGGACTTGGTAAGTGGCAGACATTGGGACTAACGTTTAAACAAACAGACAAGGCCCATTTATGTTTTGTTAGTGAATTATTAAATGTACTTGCCCAGAAGTCATTATCTTATGTTTGTGCCACCAACAATTGAAATAACAGAGGTGGTGAAATGAACCCCGCCATTCATATATAGCATACTTTGGAATATCTGTAAACCTTGAGGGTGAAGATTGCAAGGGCCAGTGGTAGGTAGGATGTAAGGTTTGCAGTATTTCGAGGTGAAACAGGAAGGCATCAAACAAAAGATTCTTATGAGAACAGATGCGAGGTTTTTTACCCTTATTACGCCATCTAATTTCGATAAATCATCTCGCACTGTACTACCGGGGTGTTATTCAGGTCAAAGAGGTGTCAGGAGCGTAGCGGGGATATGTTTTTCCATTGCTATATATTGTGAATAAAAGAGGGCCGAAGTGGAGCCCTGTGATATACTTGATGCCAATGAAGGAAATGAAACTATTTTTCTGTGGATAACTTTTCTATTGCTTTCACATCCATTCTTTTATACATGTAGGATACATATAGTTTTGAGTGACAAACTTGGAAAGCAATGGATGATACAGCACAGCAGTCGGTTTATTGTTCTGTTTATGTCCGCACTGAAGTCCACAGAAAAGTTAAGCTGAAGGTTTTTCATTGGCTCCAAAAGCCTTCCAGTATTTACCATTGATGAATGCTGGATACTGGAATTAGTATGAAATAAAGCAATGGAAGTAAGCGTTGGGCTGTAAAGTTCTGTGCGTTAAGAAATTTCCATGACTGACTCAGCATTATTCTCAATTTTCATTGCAGAGGCGCATGCGTGCAGAGAACATGGCTAAATTAACGGTGTGTTGCTGACTTCAGTTAGATGGAAATTGACAGCATAGTTAATATGTCAGCGCACACTGTAGTAGCATGCTGCCTCTTAATGGATAGTAATTGCTAGGGTTCTGTTGATTGCCGATTAAAACGGCCGAGCAATATGCTTTGTTGAATGTCATGCGAGATTTGAAACCCTACGCCACCTGACCAAATAAATAAAGCGAATGTAAAGTCAACACACCGTTACTCTTGGCCGACAACACTCCGGACACTGCTGGGCAATTAACAATTCTCAGTCTTCGACTCCACGAGCACTGAGGTAATTATTTGCTTTGCTTTTCAGTTTGGCTTGATTGTGTATATGCGCCTTATGTTTGGATAAAGGGAGCCTTAATCCTTAATGTATCCTAACTGTACCCTTAGGATGAACGATACGTTAATAGGTTATAGATGAGCGTGTGCGGTGGCCGTATTTGGAACTACATAGTACTAATCCTTGAGATAATTATAGGCAGACCAAATCTCTTTATCGTAAACATATCAATATTTCACAAAACACTAGAGTTTGAGCTAAGGGTACTGTTATGTAGGTAACCAGATGTCAAGGTAGGTAAAATAGACGCATTTACCGGATTGTGACGAATCTCATATATTTAGTGGGTTTTCTTTGAAACTATTCTTTGAAAAATCTGTAATTTTCTCCGTAATATAAATTTAATAAATGCTGGGTCGGTTAGACGTCGAGGATGTGAAGTTCGTGATAAACTACGACTATCCAAACAATTCCGAGGACTACGTGCACAGAATCGGACGTACGGGACGCTCGCACAACACCGGAACAGCGTATACGCTCTTCACGCCTAACAATTCTGCAAAGGTGCGTAACATTTGCAAAATATAGCTTGTAATTTATTTCAAATGATTAAAAACAGATGCAAAATTTTGGGGTATACTATGATTTCCATAGACTAATTTCTTATCTGGCAATAGTTATTGCATCTATGGATCAGCTTTTTAATATTAGGCGCCTTTTAACTAGTTTTTAAATTGTTATGGTTACTTTTCTTCCTTATGTGGTGTATTATATAAAGTAATAAATAAAATAATTAAATTTAATATTATAAAGCTGAAAGTTGTGGTTTAACGCTTAATCTTAAAGGCTATAATCAATGATGATGGTTTAAATTTTGGTATCAAATAGAAGCCATACAGTGTAATGATTGGGTCAGATATAATATCCACATAAAACTTTACACTTACAGGCAAAGGATTTAATGTCAGTGTTGTCAGAAGCTAATCAGGTGGTGAATCCCAGATTGATGGAACTAGCGCAGTGCGGAACGGGTTTCAAAGGAAAGGGATTCAGTAAGTGTCCCGCCATTTGATATTACATATATATTTCGCAAAATTTAGTTAAGGTTACATTGACTGAGAAGATTTCATTTTAGGTGCAATTAATATTTTTTTATAATATGACACAAAAAACGCAAATAGTTTTAAAAACTAATTGTGTCCGCAGGTCGTGGCGGCAATCGGTACCGCGAGCGTGACAGTGACTTTGGGCGAGGTCGCGGCAGGGGGAGGGGGGACGGAGGCCGGGGGGGAAGGGGAGGCAGACCCGACGCCAGAGGTGAGGCTTTTCAAGAGTTCCCTACGCTGTATTAGACTGTCAAACAGTCGCAGGTTTGCTCCCCGGGCCTTGTGTAAAGTTCTGGAATTCTGTGTAGCTGTGTGTCTTTAGCTTTTGTATCGTTAATTTTTTGGGTTAATCAGTGCAATCCACCTTAAGCACGTGAAGATATTATTGTAATACTAGAATTGTTCTATAGGCTCAAGATGGGACAACAACGACACAAATGGCCAGTCCAGCTTTAGCAGACAAGATGGCTTCCAACGCCAGAGCCAGAGCTTTGGTCGTGATCAAAGTCGTGAATCGTTCCGTGGGCGTGGCAGGGGGCGTGGTCGCGGTGGGTTTAGTCAAGGCTTTGACCAGGGACAGCAGTCCTTCCCTGATCAAACACAGGGATACCAACAAAATAGCTATTATAACATGTATGGACAGCAGGCTCAATAAATGTATAATGCAATTTATTAACATATCCTATCTATTTGCCGAACAGTCTAAAAATCCTCAAAGTAAGACAACTTTGTTTCAATCATCATATTTTTAATATTATATTGTGGATATTGGGTTTTGTATAGAGAAGGGAACTGTCAAATTTGCTCTCTATACAGAAATGGATCAACACATATGTTCTAGGCTTAGCCTTAAAATAAAATCTTAAATTTTAATCTAATTGGGATCTATTTTGATGCCAAATAATTGAAGATTTCATATTTCTAAGTAATGTTAAGTGAGGAATAGAAAGAAAAAATTAAGCCATCAAAATTTTGTTATAGATCAAATTATTAATGTGTTCAAAACTAAATTGTATCTTCAGATTCATATTAGAATATGGGCCTAGTATAGTTTAATAGTACCAAGTAGTTTAATATACAATTGTGCATGTTGCAAACCTTAACCTAATAGAATTAAACAATAGCAGTAGATTATGAAGAAGTTAATTTATAAATCTCTCTTAGAGTTAATTTTATAGAAATACATAGAACTGTAGCTGTCAGTTTTAAATTCTCATAGTGGTGTAATAATAGACATTCCTGCTGATTCAGTATTGTTTATGTGCAATTAAAATGAAATATATGGAGTGGTGTTATTATTTATTATTTCTTAAGTGTCTGTTAATTCAATATGCACTGCCTGCATTTGAAAATGTCTTTTATTAAAAGATAAAATCAATGAATTATTTTTGGGTAAAGTACAGCAAAACTAAATATTCAGAACTTACTAGAATTTTTACAATCAACATTTATGTAATGGGCAATTTAAGGAAGAATTAATCTAATGAATAAAAAGAGGCAGTAATATTAGTTTTGGTTTTATACTGAAAGATAAAACATTCATGATTAATTGAAAAAAAAAAAACTCTCATATCACTTTATTCCTACATCATAAATACACATGATCTTGACATTTATTGTTGGAAAATAATCTAAAACATTTAATGAGCTGGTGCTTTTGTGCCTTCTGGGTCAACATAATCAATCTGGTCTTCAGGTTCATGTGGCCAGAAGGTTGGCTTGTTGATAGGGTCAAGAGCCAACTCTGGGTAAGCATCACGGAAGTCCTCCATGGTCATCTGGTCAAATGGCAATAGAGCCTTGGTTTCACTAATTTCCTTTTCATACCTGAAACATAATATATTTATTAATACTTAAGTGCCAGTTTTACATAATATAATACATTGTCATGAAAAATTAATCAGTTATATTACATACTATTGGTAGTACCAATATTTATAATAGGTAGACTTAAGACTTGAAGTGAATGTAAAATATACAATACACATACTTGGCAATGTTAGCATTAGATTGTTGAATAAAAGCTTCAATTTCTTTTTGAATCTGAGCCCATTGAGCATCAATCTGAGAGGTGAGTGTGTCTGCAGGGTAAGGAATCTTCAAAGCTTCATATTGTTTCTGGAAGTTGTCTACCATACCAGGGACAGTGATTGCAGATTTGTATAGAGACCAATTAATCTTAGGAGCCTCGGGCGGGTTAGCCAAAACTCTGTAAATAATATAGAAGATATTAAGAATATGAATAAGGAATTGACAAATTTGTGCTGTTGGTTTGGGGCTATTTATACATAGTAATTATTTTAGCTGACACTAATAGAAGAGTGCAGTAAATATATCTAACCATTTAAACATTTTTGAATAGGTTTTTTACAGTTTGAAATACAGTACTCCGTGTACTGTGTATAACAAAATTATGTAACAATCGTGTCAAAACTAACCTTCTGAGGTAAGCATCCGACTTCATCTTAAAAGCAGACAGGTTGGCTTTTTGGTTTGGCGGCACCCTTTCGGCGAGGGCTGCCCAGTTTACAGAGCTTTGGGTAATTCGTTTCGCCATTATTCGTGTATTTCTAATGAAATATCCCGAATCCTTACACCAAAAATTTTCTGACTGGTCGGTGACAGGTAGTGCTTATAAATTTTTTGATTATTGACCAATGACAATTAACACTTACAGCTGACTCACAAGTCATAAGCATACATTTTTCACAGATTAGACAAAGACAAGACAATAATATATAAACTTACAGTAGACCTTCTTTATAGGTATACTGTATGATATGTGTAATATATTAAAATATTATAAAGATAAATATCATAAATAAATACAGTGATTCATAAACTAATTTTTGACAAAGTTTCCTGAATCCGTTTTTAGTGGGTAATCATAGATAAATCAGTCAATAGATATCACATGGACGTAAGCATACAACTTTGGGGAAGCGTCTGCAACAGCAACGTAGAAATACTCGAAAAATTCCAGAGAAAAAGTTGAAGAACAATGTTAGGCATCCCTCAGTATTGCAACAAATATATGTATCTTGACCTAGGCATACAAACGGTGAACAAGAAAAGAAAGCAGCCGCAGGTACCAGGACAGGCTTAACAACCATATAAATGAGCTTACAAAGGCTCTGAGCGGTAAAGGTGGAATTCGATATGCCCGACTTAAGAGAAACGACATCGCAAACTTAAGTAGAAGATTCTTACAATAAGTCATTATAAGGAGTTTTTAGGAAGTAATTTTCTAATGATAATGGCTCTCGATGGTGACATATATCAGATGAATTATCGGTCAAGAAAGTGGCTTATTGTTTCCGAAACAGATTGCCATGGAGCAGAATCAACAAAAAAAAAATGTATTCTACTACTATTATAATATGTATTCCTCTCTGTTTGTACTACTTTAACCTACTATCTTTTTTTGCTATTATACCTACTATTGATTAATGACAATACCTTAAAAAATTAGTAAGTACCTCAAGGTTGTGTTCTCTCTACTCTTTTCATAAACTAAATCTCTAATATGTCACCTTTTTATCACATGTATGCTGATATGTCATCAAATATAATCAAAACTGCTTACCCAATCTATCTTTTTTTAATAAGATGGAATGTATTGTTATCGCTGGTTATCAATAAATAGCTACGAATTTATTTTGATCAGACCTTTTCTTATTATTATAATCGCATTATATCGCTATATTATAATAATATTAAATAAATGGATTTGCACAAGAATATGACTGCCTTATTGAGACGTATGAGTAATTTCCTTCCCATTCCAAATATAGTTATGCAGGCGCAGACTTTGTTACTTCTCATTTTTGACTATGCTGACATCTGCTGCTGATCTAAATGATAATCTACTTTCTGCTTTTGAACGTCTGAATAATTGTGTACCCGTAAGTTTAATAATATCAGGGAATTCCGCGAGAAACTAAATTGGTTACCGTAATACGTAAACGTTGAAAGTGGCATATTCTTACACTACTTATTGATCTCATGGCTACTAACTTTTTATTTATGGTAACTATTAGGTTAGGGAAAATTAAAACCTTTTGAAATTATAGAAAAATTGAAAAGGTTTTTTAAAAAGTTTCTTTACTAATTACAAAATTTAAAAACCATTTTGTTGGATAACTTTTTGACGTCTTTTAGGTAGGGATGTCATCCCATTCCTATATCATTTTCTTTTGATCAAAATCAATAAATAAGTTTGTCCGTAACAGGACGACCAGAGTGACGTGCATAAAGAAACACTATCCAAATTTATGGAGTGGAACCGCATAAATCAAATTTACGCTTCTCCCATAGATACTAGCATAAACACCACAAAAATTTTTCGCGGCTTACCTTGCAGTTTTACCCTTTTTTTGTGGTAGAATTTTATTTATCGAATTTCTTCATTAGATTTACTCATTTTAACAATAACAAAAACAAATGAAACTCGCACATTTTCCTAATCTGAATTTGGACTTATTTTCTATAGAATTAAAACTTTTTATTGATCCAAAAGCAGCCAGATATAAATGGTATAGCGAAACAGATTTTATTACACTCTAATACGAAAATAATATTTCTCCAACCTATTATATTATGCAAGTAATGAATTGTGTTTGTGTGACCAATTGCGATTAAAAAAAAATTGAAAATTATATATATTTTTTTCCTTGTGAAACATGTTATGCGCATTCATTTATTAAGCACCAAAAAGCAAGATAGAGAAATAGACAAATTTCTTTTCAATACTTTTAATTGACTTTGGTATATTATAAATATTGATTGATATAATTCAAATAAGTTATTTCACATTTTTGTTTTATTTTTATACATAGATATATAAAAGGCAGCTAACAGTAAATAACGTTATATTCAGTCTATCATCATAATTAAAGTTGCCATAAGCAAGTCACATTATCTTTCATTAAGTTAGTAGAGATAATTATTACTTAAGAAATATATAAACATCCGGAGCTAAAACATAGATAAATGCCATGTGATTTAGTTAAACACAGAGCAGTTATCTATGGTTTCGGAATGAAGTTTTTAAATTTTTAAGTTTTATCTGTAGAGGTAATTTAATTGACGACTAGCTGTGGCTGTCAAAACAAAAATGACCCTAAAATCGATTTTTTAGCAATCATGGTCCCATAATAGATAGAAAACTTTAATCATCGGATAATTTTACAAGGGAATGTTTCGAAAAACGTTTAATTCTAAACCACTGGTGCAACCTTACCCATTTTTTTAATACATAAACTTACAATTACATGATAACGGTAATGAGTATAAATTATATCGATAAATAGACTTTGGTGCCCCATTGCTTGTAGATATTTACAATTTAAAACTATTACACAACTAGATAGTATATACATTTTCTTATTCTAACCACTGGAACGTAATGTACTGTCAAAATTCTGGAAATAATTGTCAGATTTGACAGATAAGAGAAAGTTGTCTCTGGATCGTTGCGTTGGTTTTTGTTCGATACAATATTTTAAAATAATGTATCTATATATTGGTAGAAATATTTACTTTACAGATTGATGATCATTTTAATGCTAGAATATTATAATCAAAATCATTAATTGAGGTCTATCTTCACATTACGTTATTTATATTTGTCAAATGTCAACTTACATTTATTTTTAAACAGAGTCATTTTAAATAGTCTGTCACCCTAGACTAGAAACTTTTTTAACTATTAGTCGTTTCCGCTTGGTCGGTTTGGGAACGAAATCATGGTTTTGCATAACTGAAGCGTAAAAACGTTTTAAATGTTCCGGATACTCGGCATTACAAAACGTCAAACGCTTTCGTTAGTTATCTGTGGCCGACTGTAGTCCGTAGTATAGACTATAGTCTTCGATCCCGCTTTGGACTCTGCCTAATTGTGACGTCACATAGGCGTCATGTTATAATTTAGTCGGCTTATCTTTGCGTTTTTCAACGTAATGGGGCGAATTCGACGATTGGCCGACGGTCCGACTGCCCCAAGTCGTCCGTTTCGTCACCGGGTTATTCCGGCAAAATTTTAGAAGGTTGCCGTACGCCGCTCTATATTGTCTATTGGTCGCGGCGTAGATTAAGGGATTCATGACGCTGGAGGCCCAAGCTAAGATGGACGCGATGATATGGAGCCACGGGAACCGAATGCCATCGTCAGCGACGTTCATGATCATCAGGGGAAGGAAACACGCCAAGAAGCAGAGGAAGATAGTGAGCATAAGGGTTGTGAGTCTGGAGTCTTCTTCCTTTTCTCTTGCTGTCTGGCCGCTTAGTTTGCTGGAAATGATTTTGTTCATGTAATTGAAGCTACATAATAAATGTATTATTTTTTGCAATATTCTAAAGATTCCATAGGTATACACTTTACCACTAACTTTAGAATGATTGTATCAGAAGCGACAAACCTATCAGTATGACTTCGTGAAGAATATAAAAAAAGACTTGAGGTGGCGTACTGGCTAAGTGCGCGATTCTAAACGCGAACGTCGTCTGTTGGAATCGCGGCATCCTACCAATGGATGATAATCATCAGCCAAACGCTTGAAACCTAAAGGTTTATCAGGCTCACGAGACTGGACCACATTCGTGTCTTGATGAGCCACGCCCATAAACGAACAACGTTAGGGAGCTAAAGAAAGCCATGCATACACACCCACATACACACCTTCGGCCCTCCAGCTTCCGTTTGCTCTCGCGCACGCGCCAGTAGATGCACGAGTACGATACGATGATCACAACACAAGGTAGAGCGAATCCGAACACGAATAGATACTTCTTGGGACTCCGACCGTCCTTCGGTAGGATCGTGCAAGAGAATGTGTTGTGGTCCAAGCCTAGCTTGCCCCACACTTCGAGGAGGGGTGGCACCTGGAACAGATAAAAGACATTTCGATCGAACAGCCCTAAGTAAGCTTGTGCTATGAAAATATCTATACTTTTTTAAATTCATTGTAACAACAAGAAATACTAGACTATACCGTGGTGATTGCAACTAAAGGAAGACTTGAGCTTTGACGACCCAGTCAGAGTTATGACGTTAGACAACTGTCCCCGGTACGATCAACATTTGTGTGATGGGCATAACTGCTGGCTGTGTGTCTGGGTGTTCTTTATATGTATGTAAAAATTATCTATGTTTGTATATATTATTAGTTAGCACCCATAATACAAATCAAAAATCTTACTTCGGGGATAGCCGATCGTGTGTAAAATAGTGATATTATCATATAGTATAAACAATTAGTATTAGGTTTACTTGGATAAGGATAGAAGGTAATGAAATAGAACATTGTTCTGCTTGTACTATAAATCTCATTGACAAAGAAAATGATACCTAAATACTCCTATATAGGTATATATTGGAGGATTATTTGATAATAGGTTCATACTATTTATTGCGTGATGAAAATGTTAATAAATATAGGCAGGAGAGCATAGTAGCCACGTTTTAATAATTCATATCCGTGAACAACGATTACACAGGATCCAAACAATTAATGATAACTCTAATAATGCACTCGTAAAGTTGACAAAGGACCTCACTCATCGCTACGTCGTTAACACGTAAACGCCCACATTATATTAACACGAATCGTTACTTGGGTAACGGAAACGTACACGAATCTAATGTTTAATAATTTAATGACGGCACAGAGCATAGGCGGCAGCGGGCGATGTGTCGAAAAGATAATTAGGAGCACCGTGCAAAGAGAGGAACAATCTACTACAAATCTCAACTACATTGATAGCAACGAGATGTTGATTTTCTCGATAAATGGACTTTAAAAATTGTTCTTAATTTGTCTGCATTATGGCCTAACCTTTGTAATATTACATAGTTTTTGAGTTCTAAAAAATATTTGATTGATTACAATATACACATATATAGCGTGTGTGCTTTAATTTTAACAAGTAAAATAGGGTATGTAACACATACTGTCTAGAACAGAGTATTTATGAAAAATGTTGTTAAACGGAAAAATTTAAAGCGAAACCCTTTGCCACCTTGCCTTCAAATTGAATCGGTTCTTGCGGCTCTAAATAGGCATTTCCTCAACAACCCAGTTCACTTCCTCAGTATAAATGCCGATGATGGTCTGTCCAATCATATTTAAAAATGGAAATCTCTACGCTGTTACGGCAAACATACGCGAATATAAAAATCGCTTGCGCATTTGCCTTAAATACCACAAAACAGCGGATCCTAATTCAGTACAATTAATCGGGTCTCATAAATGTGGAAGTGCAATGAACTAATACTAATTTCTAACCTCGTAATGCTTCATTTGTCTGTCTGTTTAATTGTTTGTTACGGCTGTTATGTATAATTAATGTTTGGTGCCAACAGCATTCAAATGTTTTCGCTACAAATACTTGTATAAATGAGACCATCGACCAAAGAATATAGCATGGTATTAGTCGTATAAATTCTAACAACCATAGAATGAGTGAAGTCTGCAAGGAGTTTTTATTGTAAGTTTAGGTTAAGGTAGTTTTTAAATATGTTTTGGTTTTATTAACTTTAGGTATTAAATAAATAAAAAATCGAACCATATTCTAACTATAAGCATTAGATTTATTTTAATCATTTATATCAACATATAATATAATTTACTGTTGTACCACGAGTGATACCTGGTCACCCACAGAGGGTTTCCCTAGAGCATTGTTTTTAGGGCTAAAGTGACCAATAAAGTTCTTTGCTAATAATAATAATTAACATACATGATAAAAAACCGAAGGGTCAAAGGGGGTCGCGAAAATTTTTTTATTCTAGGGGGTCCCAATCATGAAAAAGGTTAAAAAACCCCCCCCCAAAAATTTTTTTTTTTCCTAATTGGGTGAAAACTTTTTTGGTCTTGATAAATATTTATGAATTAAAAAAACAATGTAATAATACAACTCTTTCGTCTCTTAGGATAATTTAAATTCGTTTAAATTCGAAATGCAATATTTCAAAGCAATCAGTTTCGTCGTAAGTCTATTACGTTAAAATTAAAGATCGACTTTATGAATCTGTTGGTGCAATGAGCTAACTCTCCCTCGCTTTTCGTTGTTTGTTTGTGAATATGTCCGTTACATGCATTCTGAATAGGGATACCATCATTTCAACGCTTCGATAGTTAGAAGTTATTTTCGGCGAGGAGAAATGAATGAAATTATTTACTAACTATATAATGTATAGTAATTTTAACAACGATGTAAATCAAATATTATAATGAAGCTTAATAAACACTAATCAAAATTTCGAATTAATTACTCAATTAACATAATCTTTCAGTTTGTATGTCTAGCAATTATACTCTGAGAAAGTTAGAAAGTAGATTTTTGATAATAACGGCATTGCGATTCAAAATTGAGTGATAATTGGGATTCCTCTCTAATACATGCGTTCATCGAAAGTAAAAGTTATGTAACCATTTTGGAATAGAAAAATAAAAGGATGTTAGGAGTCTATAATAGAGTTTTTTTAATAGGATGCAACAGCACCATGATTACCAGAGAAAATGCGAATATATCAAAAAAATATATAACCTATGTATATCAGATAGTCTCGTTATTATGGGAAACGATGGTTAGCCTCGTATATCAATATCAATGGATCTGCTGTACACTTCTTAGAAGGATGGCGCTCATATAAACTTGTTATTATCACGATAGGACTGAATAAATGGGGTTGGCAATTTGATTTGAAGAGAGTCGTTAAGTATTGGATGTTCAACACTAACACATTAGCAAGTTTTTTTTTGCTAACATGTATTTGTCAAGAGCTTATTACCACTAGCACATATTCTATTATAAAGTACACATTGCACAGTAAAGATACACAAGGGAAATAGATCTGAGAAGAAAATCTTACGACACTATACTATATACAATCTACGAATATGTTAAATATATTTTTATTAAATTTAAATCAACCTGTTTTTTGTAAGATTTATTTTGACTTGTGTTATAACTAGATTTTGTAGTATAACTAGTGGTATAAATCTAGTAACTAGTAATTCTAGCCTAGTATAAAGAAATTCACGAGTAACGACACAGACGTAATAAGTGTTTAATAAAATATGAATGTGGCAACCCTAAACAGCCCTAAGCCCAGGATGCGATGATAAGTATGGTAACACATAATTTAAGAATAACAATAGATCTCGTCGAATGGAGAATGCGTTTCTATTTAAAAAGTTACATTGGAATACATCAACTCAATTTTAATTTATTCTATACGATTTGTATTTTACTAACAAAAACTATTGTTTTTTATATATATTATATATAGTTATGTTTAACTGACATTGATTATTACGAGAGGGTATTAGTTTTAGGCAAGTTTTCTTAGTTTGGCTATTTAAGGCTATCTGAGCCGAGTATAGACAGCAGAGTTATCAAAATGACATTACGTAATATTTCCACAATCGGATATCCTAAAATTCACATTTGTTAACCTAAAGACAAGTAATCAATTCTTACCATAAGTCCGAAAGAGACGAGCCAAATTGTGAAAAGCTGGATCCAGATCTTGGTTGTTGTGTAGATCTGTGAGTACATGTCGTAGTACGCGATAAGGGTGTATCTGAAATAAGAGAATGTTTAATTTCATCTTATCTTTTGGAAAAAGTGTCTCAACCGTCAGCAGTGGTTGTACCTTATTTTTATTATGTTTACGGGAAATTATGAATTAAAATTCAGCAAAACGAAGCTTATCAGTGATCAGTCACAGCTTATCACCATTTAAAAAGCACTCAGCCCTCGTGGGAAAGGACTGTTTGCTTTGATTAGATAACCTTAATATGACGCTAATATACTGTTTCAAAATAAACTACTGGAAATATTAAAAACTCAAAACTCCATTCAGCAACAAACCGAACCAAGTATTTTAAATGTATTCGTGTTTCAAGATTTTAAAGTATACCTTTCAGTAATATATTAATAAATATCTAATATATAAAATTCTCGTGTCACGGGGTTCGAACTTGAACTTCTCCGAAACGGCTTGACCGATTCTCATAAAACTTTGTGAGCGTATTGAGTAGGTCTGAGAATCGGCCAACATCTATTTTTCATCCCCCTAAATGTTAAGGGTAGTCCACCCCTAATTTTTTTTTTATTTTTTAGACAAAATTTTTAGTTTCAATTTTTTTATGATACAACATACAAATCATAAATTTTCAGCCTTCCACGATCAACCCTTATTTTTTTATTTATTAATTGAAAATTGAAATCACATGTATGGCAAAACAACGTGAAAACTTGTAACTAAGCCTCATCATTGATGAACCATGCTTCGTATGATTTAAATAAACCTTATATGAGGCAGTGAAAATATGAATCCCAATGCAGCCCAGCTGACAAAGGGTGTTGTAGCAAGGGCCAAGAACAGAGCGCCATTGTACTTCGAGTACTGACCCCCACCATATCAACACGTGTCTCGTTTTATTTCGTCAGTGATATCTTTAAAGATTTAACTATATTAATCCCAGGCTACTTGCTCTCTGTAAATTATTTACCCCTTTCTGGTGAATTGTTTACGGAGACGAAACTACTAGAAGGTTGTAACGGATCGTTCCTAAATTTATAGTATAATATTGTTATTAATCGTTTAGCTTCCAACACATTGGAGCGATTAAAAATTCGATCTATTTATATCTATGTACAGACAAATTCCCAATTGGTGTAAATGCGAAATGTAACTTATATCATTATTAGGGCATATTTTACACACGATTTGTTAGCCAAGGTAAGTTATGGACATCTTGTGTTTTGGGTGTTAGCGGAACTGATAAAATAAAATAAAATACATATACATATACAAATACAAATACAAATACAAATTCAAATTCAAATTTTTTTTTATTTTATGTATAATTTATATAATAAAATACATATTAATTATGGTCATCAAATGTCGAATCCAGGACCCTCTGTTGTGCTAATTTAAGACGCATCTTTAGTGGATTAGTTAAATCAAACGGTATCTGTAATTCACCTCGCTTGCACACGATAATTGTGTTTCTTTTACATGAATGAGCATACGGTACTGTTATGATGCAGCCACACATCTTCGACTCCTCCAGTCGACTTTTAAAAACAACAGGAAAGATGTCAGTTCTTCGCATGTAAACAGTTATTATAAGATTCGATTGAGTTTTAAATTGTGTACAAATAATATAAATGTTAATAAAATAATGCTCATGTTGTATTCCGTGAATTAATGGTATTAACAGCGATGCAGAGAACACTTGCTCAATTTATTTTCCCGTTTAAATGCGACTAGAACTATGGCGAATATATGTTAAGCTAGAAATCTAAACCAATATTCTGTTTGGTTCAAAGTTTAATCTCAGACTATTGTTGCAATATAATTAATTATTAATACATATATATATATATATTTTAATATAGAAATATTAAAAAATGTATTAAAAAGAAAGTTTCTTGGGTTAACAATAATCGCAGCATAAAGACGCGAACCCGCGAACTTAAATGCAGGACAATATAGCCGATCAGGTTTTTTATTAGTCACTTTTATGCTGGTATTACAATTTTAAGTTTTAAGTATTGTTGATTGCTAACACTTGGCTGCTCTTCATAGAGAGAATGAATATGAAAAAATTTTCAAATTCTTCGGCCCAGTTAAGACCAACAAAAATAAACGCGTAAAATTATTATACAGAAATTTCTATTGATTATAAGCCCTTCGTGTGAAGTATGCTAAACTCACAGGTATTTAAATTCAACTTCTTTGTATCACCATATGTTCGTTAATCGATAAATAAAATGTCTATCTGTTTGAGTGGGGTTTCATGAACAGCGCTACATGAAATTATATTAAGGAAAGTTTGCCGCGCTCCACTCGTACTGAAAACACTATTTGTAATGTCAAATCTTGCTCTATATAATTGGTATAAATCAAAATTGACCGCTCAACTTCACCAACTTCGAGTACATATAACCTATATCCGTTCCATTCAATCTCGAGTTACGTCGAACACACTCAATGTGTTTTATTAGGCTTTTATATTTTATATCTTCCGGGCGCTGAGTGGGACAGCAAAGCGTTCCAAATTTCACAATAAAGATGACTTGTGTTTAGAGTGTTTATGCGATGATTTTATGGTAATTATATTTTTATTCCGATAGAGGATCAGATTTATACCTTGTGGTTTGCGGTTAAGTGATGTCCATTTTTATTGAGCTAATTTAAAAGTAACTAGCTGACCCGGCAAACGTTGTTTTGCCATAAATCATTTTTTTAGTTCAATAAAAATAATTAGCTCAATGTTAATTGCTAAAAACCCCGCGGGTGTTTATAATCGAAAGCGGTTAATACAATAATATGCTTTATTTAGGTTAAAAAATTGATCGATTTATATGACAGGTTTCTCGGTTTAACATAGCAGTGGCATCCATTGATTACTTACTCAATCCAGTCGAAAAGAATCGACATCTGTTAGAATCGTTTTGTGTTAACAGATAACACCAAAAGATGTGACTGTCAATTAATTATAGACAAATAATTTGCAATAAAATAAAATTGCGACTATAATTAAAGATCTAACCTATCCTATCTCTTAAGTTGGACCGGACTGCTCACGGTGTGCCAATTTATTTTAAAATCGGTTAAATAGTTTAGGAGTCCATCGCAGGCAAACATCGTGACAGGAGATTTATATATATTAAGATATTAAGATTATATTGATTTGAAAATGCAACGAGTGTGTAAGATTTCAGCTGAAGACGGAGGTCAAAGGTTGGCCTAAAACAGAATGGTTTTACAAATATGGGTGGGTTGTTTTGATGTTTTCACGACTCCAGGATTTAGTGGGCATCGATCGGCAGTAATTGCGCAAATGTATTTATAGCTTGGATGAAATAACACGAAAGCAACTATTTGAATTTCATTACGTATCAACTCTTACCTGTTAATCGTGATGGCCACCATGGACAGAAGAGAAACGGCCTCATTGCCGTAAAAGACGAAAGCAAACATTTGGCAGAGGCGAGGGCCCAGCACCCATTCTTCGTTAATATACCTGCGAAATTTATATAATTAAATAGAAAATGCAGAAAATTGTCAAATGTCGAAAACGTTTAAAAAAACAATAGCAGTCTATCTGACATTTTCTTCTTATGGTGCCGTCTCCTTGAGGTTGGCGATAGATAATCTGTCATATATCATCATAATCATCATAGATAATCTGTCTTTGGATGCCGCTGCCAATTTCTGAACAATAATTTCGTGCTTTGACCAAATCATTCTCCTTCTACTCCCTCGCTGTTTCCAGGTCTCGTCATTAGCGCTAATGAGGGACCGATGAGTTTTAGTGGGTAGTGGGGCCCTTCGTTTGTGTGCCCTGACCCCCACACTCCTCTTGCCATGTATATGTTGTCCCGGCGTGGGGGTCTGTCAATGGATTTCCCATCGATAAAAAAAGGCCTCCTTTTACCCGCCACTGCCAATATTATAAAGTTAAATAGATTATTGGCACGCAATCTCAGGAATTACTGCGATCTGTTAAATAGTTTTGTAGGTATAGGATTGGATAGCTGTATACTACAATCAATTAGATCAGCGTATTTATGAAAAATGGATGTTGCTATGAATGAGGAACTGATTAATTTAAGGAAATAAGACCCAATTATAATATTCACAATGGAGTTCCGCGTTTTGAACTATATGGGTAGGACTAAATCAATTGTTAAATCAATCCATCAGCCACAAAAATTAACACTGTCATAACATAATTGAATGTTTATGTCAACAATTACTGGCACGCGCACAGATGTTGCTCGTGTCGAGTTTCATTCTTCTAACACATGTTTCTTTGAAACGATCAATTGTTTGGAGTTAATATCAGAATAGTTATCCGAATCTAGATGATGGTAGAATTACTATCAATTATAGCTTTTAATACGGAGTACACTATTCCTAAAAACGGCGTTAATCATATAATTATATCTATAATATATAAAATTCTTCGGTCCGGGGTTCGAACTTGAACTCCGAAACGACTAGACCGATTCTCATGAAACTTTGTGAGCGATTGAGTAGGTTTGAGAATCGGCCAAAATCTATTTTTTATCCCCCTAAAGGTAAATTTTAAATCTATTTTACAAATTTTTAGCTTCTATTTTTTTATAATACAACATACAAAAATACATACAATCCTAAATTTTCACCCTTCTACGATCAACCCTTATTATTATATATTAATAGAAAATTGAATCAAAAAATTTTTATTACATAATTTATCACCTTTGCAGGTGTAATTACGAGAAGAAGCTCAATATTTCTTAAATACTCTAAAATCTTGACTAAGTATGTATGAAGTCGAACTGGAACACGATAACGATATTCGTTGAACCGTCACGTTTTCAATCTCTCAAAGTAGGATTTTAATTATCGCCAATGACCGAGATTTTTAAATCGTCTATCCATATAATCAAAGTTTTTCATTTCCAACATAATTTCTGTCAAAGCATGAAAAGACAAACCTGCTAGCTGTGAGCGGCAGGTTGATACTGCAGAAGAGGAGATCGGAGACACACAGTGACAGGACGAACATTGTAGTGACGTGACCACGAAGCTTCGGATGCATCAAGAGCGCCACAGTCGTTACTAGGTTGCCTGGAAACAAATGCCGTATAAATAACAGCAAAAGAGAAAAAGCTCTGGAATTGTTTGGCGGAGGCTTTTACCCGAGAACGGTCCATATAATACAGACATGTTTTTATATATTTTTTTATATAAAGGGTATGTTGGGTCGTTCATATTTGTTTGTATTTGTGGAATTGAATAAAGCTATTATTATATTATACAGTTAAAAGAGAAATGATGTGAATTAATTGAAATTAATAAATAAGTTATATCCTATCAAACCCTAGGCTCGTGACTGTCTAGACTTTTATATGAATGGAATTTAGAATAGGAAGCTCATTTAGTAAATGGTACAAGTTATGAACATTTAAACTGATTGAAAATGATAATTCATAGAAAGAGACAATTAACGAACCGAACGCTCATATATTCTTTTATTTATAGAAAAAAGAAGCGGTAAATTTGTTTGTTGTATGTTCTGCATTTTATAATCTACACTTTTCTCGCTTTTGAGCTGTCTAATATGACTTTATTCTTTCTTTTTGTAACACCGGCCTTCCATTAGCGATTAGGCCTTATATTATTTTATTTTTATTTATACACTAGTTTTTTATGTTTTTTTATTGTTACTTTTATTTCTTGTTAATAAATGGTGTATTATAATAAAGTAATAAATAAAATTTTGACCTCTAAAGTATCACACTGTTTGCTGAGTTCAAATATTATTGGGAATAACTATCTGGGTGGTCAAGGGACACACAAACACACTATCGGCATAGTAAATTAAAGCTATCCATCCTACAGGCAATTAGAAATGAGAATTAACTGTCTATCTATTGCATATGGATTTAATTTGTATAAGTGGCGGTCTGGCGTATACCACTCGACCCTCTCGTACATTATGTAATGTTTGCTATGGTACATTTATTAATTTCTTAGCTATCACTGGCAATTGGACTTAGACGTCCATAGAATTCAGTATTCATTAGTAAAACCACATAAAGACTCCTTCTGGTTGAACTTCACCGCACCAACTTAGTTGATAGTGAAAAATGTAAACACGTAGGTAACTGTTGGATGACTCAATGGAAACGATATTGCCATAGCCGAAAAATGAAGTTTTAATTTACTCGAATGAAAATTTCACGTGATATTTTCATACGCATGCTAACAGAGCGCTAATCGCTAACCCTACGGCTATAATCAATCAAATTCGTCAGTATTTGTTTACATGCTATTAAACTTTGGAGTGCAAGGGCATTGACTCATGGAACTGGCATTTGGATACCGAAATCCGTGTACTCAAACGCCACTCATAATATACTAAGCTAAGTGGAAAGGGGCAACCGCTTTTCGTATTTAAATAACCATGGTACCACTACTACATCGATTGAACGATTGACTTATTATTGGTTCTTCTTCTTCTTGTGGTGCCACTTTATGACTAAAGGTTGGCTGTTAACAATTTAAATCGTCGGGAATCTTGCGCTAAACGGAAGAGCTCCTCGGCGGATGTAATTCCGATCCACTCCCTTATATTTCGCAACCACGACTTCTTCCTCCTGCTAGGCCTTCTCCTGCCTTGTATTTTTCCCATTATTATTAATTGTAACAAACTGTATCGGTCGTGACGCAAAATATGTCCTGTCGCGACAGGTAAGCGACTTTACGCTTCTTAACGGTCTGTGGTATTATTGGTTGGCACAGAACAACTTGTTTTACAAAATAAATTTATTTTTTTATGAATAACTCATTAAGCTTTTATGGATGGTAACCATGAAGGTCGCAATGTCTGCCCACATGCAGTCCAAAACTAGCTTGCACGTATTAATATCAAGGAGATTTACCTACTGCATTACAAGTTTTCGGTTCGAGGATATAATTTACAAAATATTACACTTGGTGTGCCACAAGTAAAAATATCTAGTAAAATATATTTTTACAACATCTTTATATCTAATTTAACCATCAAATTGTCGAATATTGAGGTCAGGACTGAGTGACGCATGATATCTTGTAAATAGCATAATTATTTTAAAACTGCAAAAATGTCCCATTAATTAACACAGCTGTCAACACTTGACAGATTGCGTCCGGGTTAATGTACTTTAGAAAAATAAAGCGATGATAGATAGATATATACATTCATTCTGTTTGAATATATGTAAATTTGATAATACAAAGTAAACTGTTATGTCACTGTCAAATTATACTCGATTTGACATTGACAATGTCCCTAAGGAAAAGTCGAAAGATGATTGAGTGGTTGGTTTAGCTCTTGAAAATCTTCATACTCTATAAAGTACCTCCTAATTCCGTCAAGAATTAAATAATACTTAGTAAAAACCACGCAGTACATTCTTCTATATTCTCGAATTTTGTAATTGAACACAATTGCTTCAATATCATCATTATAATAAGAACAAAAAAAATAAAACCCATGCAGAGAATGACCGAAGGCGAAAATATATTTTTTAAGTAATTACTAACTCTGAAGTAACTTTCTAGTAACAGTCTATATAACTATTTATATTCATTTAGTTATATTCATACGTTAAAAAAAAGTCAGCTCCACGCCGCTTTAAAGTCTCGAAACAAAATTATTAAAAACGAATGAAATATTTTTTATTATTTTATTTATTTCTGTTTGTCAACTATTTTTGTGATATTTGAAATTATTTAAGGGTCCCGTTTGAATCACCCCACTTTTCTACCCCAAAGCATTTAACTTATGGCCTATAAATTTGTCACCCTAAACTAATAGAGCTATCGATTTTCAAAGGCAGTTCCTTATTTCTATGTATTGCGATTTCGTATCTTAACTTGCTTTGCCTGCCCGTCACTCTTTTGTCTCTTTCGTTTGAGTTGATTTTACTGTCATAAAAAGAGATAGATGTAATACATTTTGGTAGAAACGCTGCAATTGGACTTTATACATTTAAAAATTAGTAATTTCTGGCGGAACTTAACTGCCGCAAATCGCATGGTCCTGATTTAATTCCTATACGCAATATTTTTAAATATATATTTTAGCTATACTTTTATGATTTTGACATATTGATTCAGGACAGTGACTGAATTTTTACTTTCTATACATAAATATGAAAGTATTTTTTTATATTTTAACCCACATTACAGTTACGATGTAATCTGCGGTTATCGGACCATAGACAGACAAGATGGCGTCCAATGAGGTGGTTAATTGCTTTCGATAATAAAACACATGAACATCGCTCCATTCTGTTCTAATCTATTCTCTGCATTAATTTACTGTTTTGCCCACGATTTATTAATAAGTATATGTGCGACAATTTATATTTACTTTCTTTCAAACAAGCGTAACTGAGTCATATACTACCTATAGGGAAGGCGTATTTTGTTAATAATTATATCAAGAACGCGTATGTAACAATGTAATTAATCTAGAAAATGAGTCCGTTCAGTTTATATAATTAATAGAATCGGTTACTTTGCGGTAGTCTAGTGCAAAACCCTAATAGGGTTTAATAATATGGTATATAATATGTTGCCTTTTTGAACAGCGTTCGTAGAGGCAACATCCTGAGAATGCTCCGGTGTCGGAATGAAACGAACGCTGAGTGGTTGTGGTTTTTTGGGAGTTTGCTTGTAGTTGGTCTATTAGGGCTTTGCCGTTCACTTTATTTGACGTAATAAATGAAAGCATGGACATATGAGAACAGAGTAATTCTGAACAAAGATGCAACAGAATTCGTGATATTTTTTACAAAGGAACACGTTCCCTTTGTTTATGTGTTGTATGCGCGTCGTTTGAAGTGAAGTAAACCACCGATAGGATACGAAACGATTTGGGGTTTTAATGGTTTGTGGTCGATAAACGATTTTCAGCGTTAAAAGATTTACTGTTTTACTTTAGGAGTTTTTTTTTGAGAACACATTGTAGTTAAATATTTTAAGTAACATGTTCTGAGCGGGAAAATTATTTATGAGAAATAGTTTAGTACAAGCCTGAAAGATCAGAATAACAGATGGGCTGCGATTAATAAAGATATTCTGTGAATTGTATTAAATATCATGTAAGAAAACTCTACCATCTGCGAGCTTTCCTAGATCTCTATCTCTGTCCCTATCTATATCTCTGCTGAAATTATAAGCAAGAGTCAACCAGTTGTATTTACAATGTAGTTGTAGTAACAATAATTTTTTTTATTTCAAATACAAATTTGGACAAATTGATTTCTAAATGAAAAAGATACTTTTATAGCTTCTATTTATATAAGATATATTACAAACTACATATAATATGTTTAGTTATATGTACTGTATATCTACTCTATGACAACCACGTGACACTGGACCAGCTGAATTAGTTTGTAGAGAGCCACCCATCAGCATCATTGGTGTGCATATTTTAATTTTAAATCCACACCATTTGCAAATTATTTTTATATATACAGCAAACCCTTTACCCCCTACATCAATACCGATTTTCTATTTATTAATTTAAAAAAATAATTCTTTTTACAATACATTAAAATATATTTGTTACTCTAATAAAGATTAATTTATTAAATAAAGCATATTATTGTTTAAAACACTTTCGATTATAAACATATCCCCTTACACTTAAATCTGATATTATTTTAATTGAACTAAAAAAAATGATTGCTAGAAATCACGAAGGGAAGAGCTAATAATAATTAGAGATAGATATATTTGTTTAAGGTCAAATTTTATTAGATTGAACGAGACTATGAAACAAAATTTGTTGCTTCAAAATTGAACTGCAATTATGACTTAAGAATTGATAGTGACGAATAAAACGTTACACCTGTATCGGGTTATTGACACGGTATATAAATATTTGGGAAGACGTAAAATTTATCGTAATTTTTCCTCTTTGAGTCGGAAATAAAAATCACGTGCTAAACAAAATTAACAATCGATTTGCAGTATGAAGCCATTAAAATAAGAACAGCCATACTTGATACAAATTCAGATATTTTTTTCAGTGTGTTTTTTATTTTTTGCCATTAACTCCGCATACGTAGAGTTTAAGCTTAAACTATGTAAATGACTACATATGATAATTATTTTTTTTAATTTAATTTAATTATTCATAATGGAATACAACAGTTAAACAAGTTAAAGTTTTACATGAGTTTTGATAGAAATTTGCGGCTTCATCCGCGTTAATAGCGGCTATATATATATATATATATCACTCTGTTGTGAATAGTGTGTGGGCAAATCACGTTATAATATAATAGATATCATCAATTCATACATAAGCGATATATTGCACAGTTTCATTAAAATCCCTTCAGTACTTTTTACGTTAAGGGGTACAAAACATCCATACATTCACACTAACTTTCCTGTTTATAATATTTTTAAGATTTCCACGCATTTAGTATGAACGGGTCCAGCACATACAACAACGGTTATAGCTTTTTATATCGTATTTTAGACACAAAATATTCGTATTCGAAACAAAATCAGAAGTTATTTTTTTTATTCATATTGTAAATTTAAAAAAAATCAAAGGAGGCTAATATAACTATATATATATAGCTTATTTATATATATACGCCTGGTGTGTAGTGGTGGTGGGTATATATAACAGACAACGTCTTTACTTGTTAAACAGATGTGTACCGGGTCGAACCTCGGACGCTATTCAGCAGTCAGACTGCCAACTTTGTGGTCGTCAATGTCGGAACTGCCTTCCTTTAGCAAGTATAAGTCACAACTCGTTCTATTAATATAATTGTGAGCTATACAAATCGTAGTAGTTAACAGTAGTCCACTCTAAATTACACGTAATAAGTCTAAATATAAGTTAATTGTTTTTTAAGAGTGCAGATCGAAGCTCCATATACCTAATTAAAACACTTGATATATTAAGTTATTCTTGATATATTAAGATATACGGAAATTTAGTTTAGATAAACATTATTATTGTAATAGCAGAATGGGAATCGAAGCTGAAACTTTTCAACCGTTTGAATTAATTGTTAATAATGTTTTGACTCACCAATCACTCCAACCATGCTAAAGATGCACGCGCATGCCGCGGCCAAGATCGTCGCCTCACGCGGGTACGTCGTCGCCAACGTCGAATTCACATCCATCTCGACAAACTATCGACACTAGCACATCACTAAACGCTCACTTTTGTGTTAGCCATAAATTATAGAGTGGTTAAGTGCCATCTGGATGACGCTGCATTGCCTGAAATAGTTAATTTTGTATTTGGATCTATTTTACTGTTTCTTATATGTTGAATTACATTGCTATTGATTTATTCTTGTTTTTACATTGTGTAGTTTGTTTGTTTGTGTGTGTGTGTGTGTGTACTTTATAACAGTTATCTACTGATCACAAACAATATATATAACTATAGCCTCGATCCTTAATTGATCGTATTTACATAACAGAAATCCAAATTAGAATTTAAATAAAATGAACCCACCAAACACTGCACGGATATTCAAAAGAGCCTTGCGCAGGCGCAACAAGTCACGCGTCCCATTACCATTAATTTGCATATATCTCAGCACGCAAAGGATAACACGGTATACAATTATTACCATACAAATTGTATGGCACAGATACGCAGAGATACAGAGCGAGACACGCATTAAAAATTACGGATACTATGGTTGGAGAAAGCGTGTCTTAATTGTTACGATCGCTTATGTATTCGTTAAATTATAACAATTATACATTAATTACAGTACAAAATTAATGGCCACTGATTTTGGTATGAAACATTACAGCTACGCCTCAAAAGAATTAATATTGAAGTATAGGTAACTCTACACCAATCAATAAAATTTGTAAAATGTTTTTTTTAAATACGTTTCATACGTTCACTATGGAGTAGACCTTGAAGTATGGAAGCATTAAAAACATAGAAGCTCCTTTGTAGACGAGTATCGGTGGTCCCCAAACTGGTGCTTTCCTCGCTCAGCGTAATACCATCGAAATATATCAATAATAAATGTTTGATATTTGACATTAACATAGAGATTACAAAGTAGACGTACGGGATTCGAAATTCAAAAACGTATAAATTAAAATGTAACCTCCTGTAGGCTGTAAATTTAATTAATTATGTTTTAATTAAGATATTAATTTTTACATGAATTATTGATTTTAAATTAATGATTATTTATATATATTAATAATATTTAAAATTTAGTTACTTATGAATTACAAAAACCCTTCCTTCTTATAAATACGACATACCTCGTATAGTGACGTCAAAATTAGTAAGTAAGGACTGAATTAGACCGACTTTAAAACCCGATTTAAAAAGCTATCTTCATATCATTATAGTAATGTTGGCAAGAACAATAATGCAACATAGAGAAAAGACTAACCCACCGTGACCACCTTCGTGGCAGTCAAGGACAATGTTTATGGTCCATTTCAATGAGGACTGCCATTGAATAACAATGCATACTCTACACCTTAAGTGTTGATGTTCAAATACACTGCTTCTCGGTAGGCTAAGGAAGGCCTCAAATATCAATATCAACTGGTATTGTACATCTAAGCCCTATTCTTTATAGAGGAAAGCAGTCTTTATCTCATGGATGAGTCTATCACTCTTTTCAATTGTAATGCCAAACCGCTTAACCGATTTGAATGAAAGCCATGGAGTAGTGTATGCTCCGATCGTAAATTATCACGGGTGATATCCGAAGAACAGCTTAATGAAGATTTCTGTTTGTAAGACATTAATTCTGACTATAGATGATCATAAGGTTTCGCGAAACCGATAAGGTATTGGTTTTACCACGTCGCTTCGTTGTGACCTCGTCCTTACGTAAATGCATCATTAAACGAAATTTTAATATTGTAATACCTTAAATTAGCTCGGATAAGTTTAGATAAGTTATCCACTGTTGTTACGTTACGAACGAATTCAACTGTTCCAGTCGAAACTGATTGCAACTCAAGATTATATAAGTAGTTGTTATTCATATTACTCATGTATGACCAATTTCAGATTTAGGGAAAGTCAAACCGATGACTAACCATAACTATCTTTTGAATGGCGTATAAGTACTAGACTGCAAATTCATATGTATACCAACATGATAATACTAAAGATTTATTTGCGTCAACGCCCTCTCGGTATCTCCTGGTGCGAATTTAAAAACTAATTTCACGTTATGTATGGGTTTAAATTTTGGCGCAGCTTAAATTTAAAATGGTCCTTACGTCAGACCATACAGAATGTGATAATATGACTGCGTCACCACTTAATTGATTTTATTTCCATTGAATATATGCTTTTAAATTTTGAAGAGTCAAAAAAACTAATCGCTATATAGACGTATTTGTTTTGGTAACGCAAATTATCTTTAAATATCGAATTAGTCAGTTCGCAAGTGATACAGCACTTAAAAGTACTACATAAGTTAAGCGTAGGCAACCAGGAACTTCATATCTGTGAAGCAATCACGCCCACACGATTTATAGCACCTACTGGTTAAATAATACAATCTGTTTTGGCGCAAGCACTAGAACTGGCATCACGGGTATTGCCTACCAGTCGTAAAGAAATAATTCAAATTAGAGGCTATACTAAACCACGGAAGAAGCGATACAAAATTGAGAAAGGAACCAAGTAACGACAAATTAAAAGTATCTCAACGTTTGAATTGTTAGCATAAAGTTCGTACGATTTGTTTGATCTAAGCCTATTAAAACATAGAAAAATAATGTTCTTATATTTTTATATAACTGAGAAAAAGATAAAAAAATGTGTTTGACACATTTGACAGAAGGGTGAATGTAACAAAATAACAGTAGTGTACTCGCGGGAATAGGTTGTGTTGAACTTCCATAAGCGATGTTTGTCAGCTATCAATTTAATTCCACTTAGCTGTTTACCCGCCACTAATTTGCTAAGAGCTGGGGGGAAAATCAATATGGAGTTTATATTTTACTATTGTCATTCTTTATTATATGTATGAACCCAAGTTAGTTGTAGGGTGGGTTTTTTAAGGCATATTTTATAAGGCATTTAAAAGTGGACACTCGTTTTCAGGGTGTATTATATACAAAACGTCAAATTAATTACGTCAAAGTAATGATAAATACAGAATTAACTCGTAAAGATTATACAATCAAAACTTGGACTGAATTAACCAATTGATTACAAATTATCAATTTAGTTAAATTCCATATGTTATATATTATAATAAACATTACAAAATGCTACGTGTACATTACTTATTATATGGAGATCTTGTACAAAAAGTTCTTGTTTTGTACTTCGTAAGATTTATTATAATAAAGTTCAATCAAAGATAGTGTTGCCCTGTCATTCAAACAAAAGCAATACCAAGAGGGGAGTTCCTTGCAAAGGGTCGATTAACTTGGGATGGATCTTAGGGTGATCTGGCAGATCTCTGAGCAAGCAATTACAAAGTCTTGAAGTCATTTAAAATTGGACAATGATGTTCTGATGAGATTAACGGATCATTGAATTTTTATATGACCTGTATTGATTTTAAATAAATAATTAATTATTTAAAATTTCCTTCTTATAAATACGATATATCTCGTATAGTGGCGCCAATAATTAGTATTGTAAGGATATGAATTTGACCGACTTTAAAAACCCGAAATAATTATTTACATTACTTATACTTTACCATATATTAATACTTTTATTATTACAAGGGCTATTTTTATAAAAGAGGATATTTAGTATTTATTTATGGTTACGATAGGTGTGTGGGGAGAAAAAGTTAACTATTAAACTGAAAAATCCGTTCAACTTGACGGACCTGACGCGACCTCAGCTTCGGACGGTTATTCGTTGTTCTTCGGAAATCGTCGTAACAATATTCGGTTATTCATTTCTTTGGTAAGATACGTATTTATAATACAATGGGGATTACGACCCTACTAAGATGACAGTAACCTTCACACATCGATTGAAATCGGTACTGGTTTTTAAATGGATATTCCTGCAGAACTCGAGATGGGGTGATTCTTAACACATAATTCATATTCATTTGAGCCACCACGTCACACATAACTGTTTCGAGTCGTGAGAACCGAATGAGCATGAATCACAAATGCAAATAATAAAAAATTATTTCAAGAAATATAAAAACAAAATGGCCGATTGTGAAATGATGACGCAAGCTGAGACGAGTGCCTGTATTTTAGGCTGAGCATTGCGTAAATATCGATAGTATACAAAGTGATAATAATAAGTTGTTTTGTTCGGCGTATACGGTATTCCATACATTGAATGTGAAAACCGCGGCTAAACCACGGCACCTATAAATTTGAAATAAAAAAGACTCCAAGAACAAACTACTTTTACTGAAAGTCAATCGTAAGAAATTCATCGAATTGGGAAGGTCATAGTACAGAGACAAAATGAATCTAGTGATTTATTAATCAATTAATTACATATGGTGATTTGGCAGCGGGGTGGATACCTCTAAACTACACACCTCAAACATAGGCTAGTCCTTTTTCGGCACCTGTCTCAATCATCACTATAAAGAATGTATGCACTTATTCCAAAAATTCAAATTAAGGGGAAATAAGGTTTAATGTTGTTTATTTAGACTTATATCGAAAATAACCCTTAAGAATGTTTGACAGATCTGGGAAAGGTGACAGTTAGACTCGGGCAAGTTTAGAGAGTGTACAACAGATTTGAAAACTTTCAAATATCTTTATTAATTGAATCATGTTTGTATTTAATTAATATTTATCTGTGGAGTATAGAAACATCAGTAGTGCTGATGCAAAAGACGTACAAATACGTTATATCAGTGTTTTTCAACCTTCTGCGGTATCCGATTCGTTACCCCCTAGAATAAAAAAATATGCTTCACGACCCCCATTGACCTTTTTAATATTCCTTCTTCTGATAAATATAAATTCTTTACAGACTTTTTGACTTAAGAACATTTTTTTCTAACTTTGGCGATATTTACTATGAGTACCCCTACAATTAACAGGTAGAACCGACGAGAAAAACTAACCAAAGACCTATAGATAAAAAATAAATCTAATTGCACCCTGTTAACTACAGACTACGGACAGCGACATAGATAATATAGAGACATCCTAAAAACGTTACCATGAGGGTGTTACAATGAACGATTACGAAATAAGACAATACAGGCGACTACTACTTACATGTATGTGCCACGATTTTTGTATTAATTTTAAATAGATATAATTGTAACTTATTGAGGCAAACTGCTCTCGGCGTTTGCAAGTAGCATTGAATGGCTAATTAGTGTATGTGGGGCATTTATCCCACTACTCAATTAGTGTTGCCTGACGTAACAGTCGTAAACACGATATCTTATGACTGGTCATGTGTGACCAATATGCTAATGTCAACCGATTATTCTTACCTGCCTTCAGTTCGTTCGGGTGATTTATTTAAGGAAGACAACTGTGTGGTGATGGTTGTATTTCAAATAAATCTATCCTTTTATATTTTCTTAAGAGTGCGTAATATATGAATTATATATAATTAATTTAATTTATTAATATATTTTAACGGATTAAACGCGATTTATTTTTAATATTGTTTGTGCTGATGATGCTAAAAAATATAAATAGGCCTTGTGCCATTCATGGGGATGTGCATATGTATATTCCAATGAATATTGTATATATAAAATATATTTTTGATGTAACTAAGGTGACATAAAAATAAACTTGCCCAAATTTTTTTATTTTTTGATTTACAATAAACGTGTTTTATTAATTGGAATATATTAATTATATTCAATACATATTGGCGCAAATTTACTATTTTATCAAACAGATTATCTTTATCAAATCAATATATAATATAATTTAGTTTTAATTGTTGAAATATTAATTTGACTGTTAAAACAAATGTATAGTTATGAAAAAGGTGTGAGTTTATTCAAATCTATTCATTCGTCGCGGGTGTGAATAGAAAATCAGATTTATATTTTTAAATAACAAAAATCTTACAAAGGGAAACCAAAAGTAGTTTGGGTTTATGTTTGAATAGTATGACAATTTATCTCATTAATAACTTGCTGTCATAAACCGGATGTCCGTTTATATACGACAAAGAAATTGTGGTATTTTCTAAATATTTAATTAATTTTGTTAATTTGATATTGTACGCAAATTAATCGATAAACCAACACACTTTGAAATGATATTTTATTTGTAACTGAAACCATATGATAATTGCATTTATAATGACAATATATTTATTTGTATATTGATGTACATAGTAGAGAAAGATTTCGAATTATGGGAAAAAAAAACAGATTAAATATAACCTGTTTGGTTTTACTTTAATTGTTTAGTCATGCACCAGCGAGCCGTGCCTAAGGGGCCACATCACAGTGTCAGTAGCAAGGCGCTAATAATATTTAAGCAGCTTCTTAAAATTTATTTACGGCATATTAAAATTTGTCGATGGTAGGTAGGAAAGATAATATTTCCATAGCTCTCGCAATAAAACCTTATTTATACCATTGTCTTTATATAAGGTGGTCGGTGCTCGTTACCATGGTTGCATGCCCTTTGTAAAAGCCTATTTTCTATGATATGACCTGTATTAAGACTTTTAATTTTGAGAAAAACCTTAAAGTTTCCCACACTCCAATTGCACGGCCCTTCTGTAAAATCACTAATGGTATAATTAAGTTAACAGAGATGTAACGAAAAGTAGCAATGTTATTTTGAAAGTGTTATAATGTTGTAAAGAAAGACGATTGTTGAAACTGAAACACGTGCCGTATATCCGAAATCTTTACTAAGATTTCCGAAAAAAATTATAAAAGTCGATTTAAATTGAGGGTCTTGCAAACACTATAGTAATTTAAAGAAAAACACTTTGTTATCGGATTAAGTTTTGAATTTTTACAAAATTTAAGTATTTTACATTATTTGAAATTTTTCCAACGTTTCGCGTACTTTACAGCGTGCGTGGTCACGGTAGACTACATAACTTAATCCGTTAACAAAGTGTTTTTCTTTAAATGTGTAATAGTTATGTTAATAAAAGAGAATATTATACAATATAGTAATTTCATTTATAACATCGCGCTTTAGGTATGCTAGGTAGCCACATGAATACTGCTCACACCTTTTCGTAAATAGTATTTTTTGAGAACTAAAGTAGGTAGAAAAATTTGAATAAATTTTTGTTCCACCGTACATTTTAAAATGTTATAATTTTTCGATTTGCTATTTATAATTCATGTACTAGAAATAAAGTTATTTTAGTTAAATTAGCATTTATCGCGCGAATTAGGACGCCCGAAGAGTGATCGGGAGATAGCTTCCGACCTTTTGTAGATAAATCATAATATTTTATAGCTAAATCGCACGCAATAATTAAATTTTGCGATAAGGTATTGGTCTTTGTGACTGCTGAGTTGAATTTCCTCTGAATTTAGTATGATTAAAACGTATGTATAATATGACCAAATAAGTTTCTTCGACCAAATATAGGTAGTAATAGTTAGTATTTTGCTGTAAAGGACGAACGAGGCAAATGTGAAATTAATAACTACATACGGAAACGTTCAAGAACACTTTGCGTCTTGGTGAATACTTTGTAGTTATATTTATTACAGTTCAACGGTAAATCTAAGTCATATTGAATTGGGAAACTGTCAATACAAAGGTATCTATCGTAACCGAGTAACGGCAGGTGGTCGGGACGCGTGCGCAGGGGTCTTATAATTTTTTGCTCGACATCGGGTAAGGGACTACGAAAACGATAAATTACCAAATAAGATTAGAAAGAGCTTTCAGTTTGTTGGATTATTAAAATATTTGGATATTTATTTAATAGCGTGTAGGTACTTACTTAAATGTTCTCAATAAAATAATTAATATGTAATAAAGTGAACAAGGTTTTATAAAATATTTCATCCTTAATATATATTGAACATGACTATAATATTTTTTTCAATTATAAGAACTGTATATACAAAGTAGTGGTTGTAGTTAGTTGAAATTTATAATCATAAAACTTACACATTATGTAGTTGTTAAATATTGGTTGCTGTAGTATTGATATTCACAAAACTGAACTAAAATATTGTTACGACAACGCAAAACTTAAAAGTAACTCCGATACGACACTTCTCACACAACTTTAGCGCGCCACTGGCATTATTTTTTATGATGAAGCCACAGCCCACAGGCACAACTCAACCTTATTTTGATTGACAGTCCGACTGACAAACCAAACTGACAAATAAATTAGTTTGGTGAGATTCATGGATTCATCAAACTCTGTTCAGCACTTGACAATTTACATTTGACAATTACCGTTTCCGTGAAGACTAAAATTACAAAACGTCAAAAGTCATAAACAATAATTGATTGTAAAAAAATGCCAGCTGCATTTTCTGAAATTATTGACGATATTGAAGATTTAATATCATCTCAAGATATAACGCCAAAAGAAAGATATGCAAGTAGAAAAAGTGTTAGTGTAAGGTCGAAACGTCGTGAAAATAAAACAGCGGAGCCGGTTGAAAAAATAATTTTAGAGAGTGTTGTCCCAGGTAACCTTAAAATATAAGATAATTTCAAATTATGGAATGCAAACCTCGTCTCCTAAGCTTACGTGAAACAGCAGATAAAAAAACTTGTTAGTTTTATCTCGTATTATCTACGGAAACTATTTAAATTAAAATATTAACCATGAATTTCAGGCACGCAGACTATTTATGTAAAGACATGGGGTTGCGCTCACAACAATTCTGATTCAGAATACATGGCAGGATTATTAGCAGCGCATGGATATAATCTTACAGAAGACAAGTGGCAAGCACAACTATGGTTATTGAACTCATGTACTGTTAAAAGTCCATCAGAAGATCATTTCAAGAATAATTTTATATACTAATGTATAAAGTTTTATATAAATATTTGTGTAGAATCATTTAAACACAATCTACTATCTATGGTATGTCTGTATTATATTTATTCATTTTAGGAATGAGATAGAGCTGGGTCAAAGTCGTGGTGTTCATGTTGTGGTTGCTGGGTGTGTTCCACAGGGAGCTCCTCGTTCCAATTACCTCACTGGTCTTAGTGTAGTGGGTGTACAACAAATTGACAGAATTGTTGAGATTGTTGAGGAAACATTGAAAGGTAGATAATTCTCCCAAATAATTGAATATTAGAAATCTGATTAATTAAGTAGAAAAGACTACAAATTCATCAGAAATTTTTAGATTATTGACAAAATTAAATATGCCATCTCGTATAAAATGATTATAATTTTTTACACTTTCACCCCTGCCATCTTTATATTATAATAGTTCACATTCTGATTATTATGAATTAATACTTGTTTAATTTGCACTGGTAATAAATTATTTTTATAGGTCACACAGTCCGTCTATTTGGAACTAAGAAGACTAGCAATGGCCGTAAGGCTGGTGGTGCATCACTATTATTACCGAAAGTTCGGAAGAATCCTCTCATTGAAATAATATCTATAAACACAGGATGTCTTAATCAGTGCACATATTGTAAGACCAAACATGCAAGGGGTGAACTAGGCAGTTACCCACCAGAAGAAATTGTGGAACGAGCAAAACAATCATTTAAGGAGGGAGTGGTTGAGATATGGTTGACTAGTGAGGACACCGGTAAGTAAAGAAAGAAACTAATTCAAATATTTAAAAAAAACTAGGCATTGTGCAAGATGAAGTTAAGCATAAAGGGTTTTGTACCGTTATTTGAGCAAATAGTATAGTGCAACAGAAATAGATCATCTGTTGGAAGTCTAATGGTATAAACATTTACATTTTATATTCACGGTTAATGAGGCACAGCCTGATAAAATGAATAGCATAGTCTAAGCTGCACAAAGTTATATATACATTAGTGTAAAGGTTGGAAACATATACCAAACTCTTAACTCTTTACAGGCACATATGGCCGTGACATAGGGACTTCTTTACCCGAGCTACTCTGGCAGTTAGTTGAAGTGATTCCTGAAGGCTGTCGGCTCAGACTGGGAATGACAAATCCACCTTATATACTTGAACACTTGGAAGAGGTGGCCCAGATTATGCATCATCCACGGGTTTACAAGTATGAATGCTATAATACTATTATTATTTTTGCAACATATAACGTTTTTTTACGATATCTTTACAGCTAGGTACAAGCAATCAAGTGATATTTGTTACTAATGTGCCATTCCACAAGGCTTTATTAATTAAATAGATAATTTTTGTTAATGGATTGAAGTTGATTCTTTGTTACCTAATTCTGCCAGCATACATAACAATTCTATATATGTATAAGATCCAATAATACGTCTTATTTTAAGATATCATTATCCACTTGATGAAATCTCAGTTCTTTGTTTATCTTTTTTTAACCTGTGGGTTGCGACAAGGTTTGTAGGGGTTCTAATTAAATCGATAAATTTTGTTAATGGTCATTAAAGCAAGTTTATTATATTGCTGGCAATTAATATTGTTAATGTTAATTGCTGTAACATACACCTAGTTTGTATTGAATTTAAATCGAATCAAGGATATTGATTCCAAATAATATTTTTTACTAGGGTCCTTATCTTGAAAAATCTTGAAACAGTTCTGAGTTTATAGTAAATGTATTTGTACCAAATCATTGTTTGTTATTGGAAGATATAATGGATAATCATAGATACAAAAAATATTGTGTCTCATTGTGCACCTTTTACTCTCTCTTTTAACTAATTTTAATTTTTATGTACTTTTAAAATTCTTAATCTATTTTTAAAAACTTAAATGAAATAAAAAGAAACTGTAAAACTGATTGTGTGGAAGAGACGTCTCATAGATTTTGAGCACCATATTGCACTCTGTGAATTTTATATTCAATACATAAATATTAATGAACTTTCATAAGGAATATAGCTGTTTGGACATATATTATGTCTATAAACAAAACCCCTATTCATGAAAACTCTATAATTCTTTTTAACTACTGTTTTGCCTTTGCTTTGCTATGATCAGATGAAAAGTGATGAAAAAGTAATTTTAAAAATGTTAAATGAATAAAGGTTTCTTAATTTATAATTTCTCGCTATTAGGTTCCTCCATGTTCCAGTACAATCAGGTAGTGATCAGGTCCTAGCAGACATGAGACGGGAATACACAAGAGCGGACTTCCAGAGAGTTGTGGATTTCTTAAGAGAAAAGTGAGTTTATTAAACAATTGATACTAATAATTGTGTAAAATACTGTAACTGATTTTTGTAATTTTTGTACATTAATAAGGAAATTTTCATATAAGTTTTGTGCACACCAGCATACTTGATTCCTTTAGGGTTTGATTTTTAAGAATAAGTAGTATTTATTTTTTTTATTTTTTTGGACCTCGATATATTTAACTTAACGAGAATTTGTTTTGAGACCAAAGTTAAAACAATGCTATTTAATGCTTAATTTGGGCACACTACCATGATACACTTTCACATTCACACCACACACACTCACATGACACTGCACTTCCATGTTTTTCTACTTCGTTTTTTGTATTACTATTTAGAATTTTTTAAATATATTGTAACCCTATTTTGGCTTTAGTTGTAGCTGTAGTTGTAATTCTATACTATATGTTTAATAACGCTGCTTGGGTTAGTAAATAAATAAACGTTTTAATAAACCAAGGGTGCCCGGGATGACAATAGCGACGGATATAATATGCGGATTTCCAACGGAAACAGAGAAGGACTTTGAAGACACGATGTCTCTGTGCCGTCAGTACAAGTTCCCATCGCTCTTCATCAACCAGTTCTTCCCACGAGCTGGAACGCCCGCTGCCAATATGAAAAAGGTACGATCTAAAAGACTGAATAAGTTTTAAGAGTTTACAATGTAAGGCTGTATTCACTGACACACATAGATGCTCAACAACAAGAAAATGAGTCAAACTAATAATTGCATAAAAATAGTAATTTATACGCAAATAAAATTTGAATATTGGTGGCATAATATAAGGTAATGTGCTGTACTTATGGATTCGCACACTACTGAAATTCTCATTGTTACGTAGGCTCACACACAAGGATCAAGTGCTTTTTAAGAGAATAAATATAGTACTGTTAATGTCACACAGGTGGAGCTATTTTTAGGTTTTTATGTTTTGTGAATTCAATATTAAATATTACTCTGTACTAAATAGTTTCTGACTTGAAAATCATGATAGGCAGTGTCTTTTTGCCGACCATTGCGACTGCCGTCAAACTATGATGCTTGAATTTTAAATACACCTTCGCTTATAGATATAATAATCTAGAATTCATAGTGAAGCAATTTGTCAAAGTTTGCAAGATACAAGCTTTGATTTTTGATGAATTAGGAAAGAGAAGTGACAGATTTAGAAATAAACACAAAACTATTTGTTAAATTTCACCATATACAAATCTTATTACTGAAATTAATAGAATATAGCATAATTTAGCCGTTCTTTGTACTCATAGAGATCAGTTTCCTATTATTTCACTGACCTTGCAGGTGCCAGGTCAAGAAGTAAAGAAGCGTACGAAAGCGCTCTCAGAATTCTTCCGATCGTACAAGCCGTACGGCCACAAAGTTGGCGAAACCCACCAGGTGCTGGTCACAGACGTGTCGCACGACAAAAACTACTTCGTGGCCCATAACGAGTTCTACGAACAGGTGCTTGTGCCCAAAGACCAGAAGTACATGGGCAAAATGGTCAATGTGAAAATAGTTAGTGCAACGAAGTTCTCCATGATGGGGGAGCCGGTCGATCGGCCCACGATGCCGGGTCTCGTGAAGCCGATGAAGAAGGGTCAGGTGTCAGGAGTTCCGGAGACGCCCAGGAAGATACCCATAACGGCTCTAGTGATAATTGCAGCGGTTCTTTTGCGGTTATTGTGGATATTCTTATAGAATAAATTGTTTTTTGAATAGATTTGTTTTTTTTTAATTTTAAATAAATGTTCCCTGGTTTTAAACGCTTAGAACCATACATAGCTGAGAATATAGCAATAGACATTTTTAATTTTTATAAGGTTTGGTTTTGTTTTGATTCATTACCGACTTTAAAAGAGGAGAGTTTCGATCAAACTAAGTGCCGTTACAATAAGTGCACTTATATATTTGTTATTCATTAAGGCTTATTGAAAGCCTAACTTGGGGTAGAGTGTATGTTTTTAATACAAATTTCGACTTGTATCAAGATGTTATACCTGAGATTAGCTATGTTACAACGTATATACCTATATCGAGATATCACTTATTTAGTAAAACTTGGAATCTATTGCTGTCACAAGATGATTGCTTGAAATGATTTTTTAAGATAACCGATTTCAATTGTTATATTTTGTGAAATATTTGTGTGACCATGTCCAGGAACCCTTTGAACTTCCTTCGTTTTTGAAGTCGGTGAATTTTTCACTATACAAACAAATATTACAACCGTATCACTTTACGCACACAATACATTTAATTCAATACAGAACAAAGAGTAACACGAAGCGTCACAACTGGGTAGTTCTATTCAAGGGATGTCATATAAGGTTTGCCGCGAAGTATGGCGCATGGTCAGTCTCGAGATGACTACGTACAGTCAACCTGGTGGAAAGCGGCAGAAGGTGAAGGAAAGGGGTGATACTGGAGACTATTTTCAGGGTAAGTTATGCCTAAGTATTTCATGTGAATCTAGTAATGTAAACCAAGCGTTTTTTAATTATTATATTGAAATGCCAATTGACGGATTTCGTACGCAGACGTTTTTGAGATACTTAAATTATTTTTATCATATAATAATTTACAGTCACATACATTTTCATCATACAAATGTTGATGTTATAGGAATAGAGAAGGTCGAGTACAATAATGCTGCATCCGCGACTGACACCTTGAACTATCGCTACTACAATGCCACGGAGCGGATACATGCAAAGACCATGGAGGACTGGTTGAAGTACAGTCTGTCCCTCACTGAATTCAGGAATGCCAGTAAGTTTTACCTGTTGTGCTAAGTATAAGTTAACCGTATTATTCGGAATCATACATACAGCCGTTCACCAAAAGAATGGTTTTAAGGTATTTTATGCGAATTTGTGAACAGCTGCTGGCGACGAATTTAAGAGGATACGATTTGGTAGCATTCGAAAGAAGAGAATGAAGAGAGAAGGGAATGGCCCTTAGAACCACTACTCTAACTGATCCTTAAAAAATACTTTCTTGTTCTCATGTCCAAAATTGGTTTGAAGATAGACAAAGTTCTCTAAGATATTTTGTGGCATAAATATTTTTTATAGTTAATGTTCAGATAACATCTATAAATTAACTTCATGTAAAATTAAAAGAACTAATCTTTACCGAGGAGAGCTTTATTACAAGGTTGAACAGTATATGATAGACAAGTCGACTTTCAATTATGACAATTCCTTCCTAATAAATTTTATTTTAATAAATTTTTATTTTATTTATTGGAAATTATCTAAATCAATAATATTTTGACGGTATTTGACTAGCTAGTTGCATTATTAATGATGTCTTGATTTTTTTTTAAACTAGGTGTTGAAAACCCAAAAATCAGCAACCATCGTCCGTGGGATGACAATTCGCATTCCATTGACAACTACAAGCGTTGCATAAAAGCCTTCTTCGACCTTTGTATGAAACTTGGTATCAAATATTGGACAGCCCTGGATTCCGATTTGCTACCGATAACGGACAGTTGGGACGAGAATAAAACCAACTGGGATGATATTGTCGAGTATATTCACGAGTTGAGCCAAAGATACCATGTTAAGTTGCTCTGGTTGGCGCCTGATCTGCAGATGCACCCACGGTAAGTAACTGAATTAACCGTGTATTAAAACAATTATATCAAACAGAAAACTATATTCTTATCTTATATTATTTAAAAAAAAATACTGTGTATATGTTTAATTTGTATTGTTATTCATATAAATATACATAATCTCGTTTAACAGATACACCATCGGAGCAATCACAAATAACGACGCTAACATATTCGCCCAATCTGCGTCACAGATAAAAAAGTGTCTCGAAGTGACACATCGTTTGAACGGCGAATGTTTCATGATATGGCCACACCGAGAAGGCTACGACGCGCTCTTCCAATCCGATGTTGCCAGAGAATTGAAATTATTTGTGAAATTACTTAAGATAACGGCCGAATATAAGGATCGTTTGAATTCCAAAATACAATTGTTGATAATGCCGTATTGTGAACGAAAGTGGAAAGAAATGATTAACTTCTATATGTGGGACATAACGAGCTGTTTGTATTTTCTGAAGAACTATGGACTGGAACGGCAGTTTAAAGTGTGTTCTCCACCAGGTCACCACATGGTTATGGCCAATGTGTACGTACACAGAGTATATCAATCATAGGTTTTCTACTATATACTAAGTACATTGTTAACTCAAGTGGTCCCATGTTTAGCTCATAAGCTGTCAAATATCCCTCTATGGAGTTAATACTGTTTTATAAAAATAAATTTCAGATACAATATGCTGGGTGGCATGTCAGTGACGAATCATGTCGATTTGTTAAATAATAGGAACGTCACGCTGATGATGAAAAGTATCATCGACCAGGTGATTATAGCTCTTTTCTTTCGAATAGTACCCTATTTTTGAGGCCGTCCTTGTCTTTGTCACCAGTCTGTGTAATTTTCATAGATGATATTCTGACCGCTATACATATTCTAAGAAGCAGACTTTAAGGGGTTTCCCATATAACATGAGATTTCGTGCTAGAATGATATTACTAGGGCCCTTTGTGTACGAGTCCGACTCGCACTGGCCCGGTATTTCGTATTTTGTGTTTGGATTCGGAAGAATGTTTCTTTACAAAAATACTGTTACCGTTGACATGACAAGAATATTAAACAGAATAGTTTGAATTTATATTTTTATGATTATTAGTAATTATGAAATTAATGAAATTTGTATCACAAAGCAAAACACATAAATAAAGATAGTATCTAGTTTTTGCTTTTCTCGTTGTATTTATTGAAATATATTCTAGAGCTGCATCCCACCGGGCGGAATAAACCTAAAAATAGCAACACCACGCGATACAGAAATGCGGGACCTGGTTGTCTGTTACGTTAAATACATCGATTGCATCGCCAAGGGCTTGCGAATTGCAGCCAACATCATTGCTGAACAGATATTCTCGAAGCACGTACAAGTAAGTCTTTAGTCTTAAGTGGAAAATATTCAAAGTAACAATGGTTTGCCATTTACGATTTAAGATAGACGGCATTCTATTTAAAGTGGCGTCTTAGAATAATATTGATATGTTTATAATGCGTTTACATATTAGCCCACGCTTACAAATACTGTTTTCCAGTCCAGCATGATGGCGCCAACAGGGTCGTATTTAAGAACGCTTTGTAGAATATTTTAGGTTATAAAAATTTAAACACATAAGTACGAAACATATATAGCAATTTTACTATGTATTTTATGTTTTCAGCAACGATACATAACCTACTATAGCGGGTTTGGGTCGCGTGTAATCAGCAGTGACGTCACTCTGGAAGAGTGCGAGGAATATTACAAGTAAGTACGAATTCCCAGTTTCATGTTTACTTAACGTTCATTTTTACTTAGCAATATGAGTTCCAGTAAACCAGTCATGATTATCAATTCGTCATGTCCCTAATAAAATATATACCAATAATAGTTTTTTGTTTGTTCGAAAGCAGTTATCACGCGAATTGAAAAAAAAATGTTGCTATATATTAAAGTTTTTATAAATAATTTTACGAGCGGAGCGTAAATAAATGTGATAGAGGCAGAGGCAGGCGAGTCACTTGAATGCTCGCCGTTGCCTGTGGACGTTCACACCATCATGAGGTTATGCGTGTGTTGCGGGCTCTTAAGAAATTGTACGCTCTTTAAACGCTAAGCGTCGTTAATCTTCTGAAGTGCTCTTATTGGTAGCTGGTTCCATAAAGCGCTCGGTTTTGGAATTTGACGTTCTGTTTGTGCGGACTAAACATTGTCCGGTGATGAAATTCAAAATTGTACTGTTTCTGAGAAAAAAAGTAGGATGCAAATTTACTTTATGTAGAAAAATAATAAAAAATACAGCTGGAGTAATTTATTTGATTTTTGTTCCAGGAAAAATCAGCTCCACGAAGTCGCAGGCACCAAGCGCGAACACTTTGACTTTGTATTCCAGAGGTACCTTGACACATGCGACCATATTTGACAACTTTTTGACATCGATTGTTGTAAAATTGAATAATCTCCAATATTGAAATAATTCTCACAGTGTTGCCATTTTATCCTCTAACAAGGTAGTAGTGTTACTAGAAAAAACAATATTAAATATAACTTACATATTGCACATTGAAATTCTAATATTGTCTTTTACAAACACGACTAACACACGGGCTGTGTGAGACAGCAATATTTCCATTAATTACAGGTACACAATCGATTGTCAGTATTTAAAATAAGTTTATAAGCTCAACGAAAACTAAAAAAATGATGCATGTATTTTATCAAAAATGTTAAAATCCGCGTACGTTTACTTAGCAGCAAAGGTGATAGTGATTTAAGTTATAGTTGGTTTTCGTTCACAATAGAAAATAAGTGACGGCTTAGCACCCTAAATAAGTTGTTTTCTATTGCAATAGGATATTTTCACTCTTTATTACTGTAATTCCTTATTTTTTTGTAATTCTTTATCCTTGTTTGCATCAATTAGCTCGTAAATTCTAGGTTTTATTAGGAAGTATATGTTTGTAACGTTTGGTCTAATTTAAAATAAAAAACAAATGAGTTTGTTTGCATTCTATGTTCCATTAATGTAATTGACAGTCGAATGATTTATGACTTCCTTTTTACTTAAATCAATACCGTGATCTCAATGTTGCCATAATAAAAAACTAGTTAAGCTTTTTTGTGGTTTGAAATGAATATACTGTAAATTGTCATTAATACTAATTAGTTGTCACAATAAAGAGACGAATTTTTAGCATCGAAATTTGCCTTTAGTCTCTTTTTAAGAGTAAGAAAAGTTTAGTTTAGTCTCTTTTTAAGAGTAAGAAAATTAAGTATAAACACATATAATATACAGAGACATTATTGTAAACAGGTCAATATTTTAAAAAGCTTTTACATAAAGACAGACTTTGCGCCCGTCTGTTTCTGATTATTAACATTCCGAACATACAAAATATTGTTACAAGACCCAAAGCGCTATAGAAATTCTGCTACGGACATGCGATTGAGCTTAGGCATAATCCACATCTGTTCTAATGCGTCATTGACCAATTAAATGGAAAATACTTATTTCAGATAACGAATTAATTATTACCACTGTAAAAAATACAGCCATAGTTAAATGGCTCTGGGGTTTATCGTTGAATAAAATCACATATTGTTATTATACATTTATTTATTCAATACATGGATATTACCAATTCAAAGCTTATACTATAAAATATACAAATGTATATTATACGATTTAACCTGTTAACAGGCAAGCTTATACCCAAAGGTAAAACAGAGCTTTGATAGAAATCACTTACAAATTAAACCGCACTAATTAATTGAGATAAAATCAACCGGTGTATATTTCTCTGCAACGTAATTTTATTGTATTAAAAAAGATCCCACAAAACCTAATATTTCTTTGATTTTCCATATAAATACAATCTATTTTATATTTAATTCAATTTATTGTTATGTTCATTAATATTCAGTTGTCAGAGACACGTCAGCCGGCAATAAATAGGTAAAACCTAAAATTCTCTTCTACTGAGACTTAACCTAATACTTATTACGTAAAAAGCACATTAATTAATACTGTAAGAGATAGAGAAGCGATGGAGAATATAGTGGCAGCGACGCGGAATGAAGGAAAACAATGCCTGTGCATTTTGTAATTAAAAATGGCACACATAAAAATATAAATGCTCGATTTTGTGTCTACCTTTTGGTAATTTCAGGAAATATAAAAGCACCATTTGTTTAAGTCTGTTTTAAAATTTTAAATGGCTTCGCTGTCTCAACCACTTACGAACAAAGAAAAAGACCACTGGCTATTTGTATAAGTAGAAATCAAAATTTACAAATAAGCTTTAAAATAATTGTATAAAGGAAGACAGCTAATTTTCTTTAATTATTTAAATGCACTCCTTGCATAGTCCTATACAATAAAAACATTTTGCGTATATAGGAACCAGTTTTTATTCGATACAATTCAAATATACAGTCATATTAAGATTCTTAAAATATTGCCAATTTTAATTCAAAATGGCGGTGGCTAGCACACTAGCGCCGCCATTTTAAATGTCTTTTACCATTTGTATACACTTAAAGCACGTCGAACTCTAGTAATATTTCGAACGAAGTCCAATTCTTTGGCATACGCCATAAGTACATATTCACAAAATTTTATTATTTGCAGTACAATTGTAGGATAACTGTTTGACTAGATTTACACAAACGAAATAAATTAGTAAAAACGCTTTTTTATTGAAACCAGTCTATTAACCACGCTAGTTCACTGCCCCTTACCTTAATACGAAGCCGTGAAACATATCGCCATCCCGTTCGCTCGTATGCGCGGCACGTCTATTTCTCTCGCTCGCACGCGAGTCATTCCTCGTCGGACGGCTCCGTGCCAAAGTACCGATCGCCAAAGTTACCGATGCCAGGTAACACGTAGAACTTCTCGTTGATTTCCGGATCCAAAGCGGACGTAATGATTTTAACCTGCAACGACGCACAAGTTGATTCGTGATCTGTGTGAGAGAGAGAGGATAGAGAGAGGGGGGAGGGGGCACTCGCCTTGGGGAAGGCGTAGGCGATGGAGTGCACGCCGATCTCGGCCATGAGCAGCGACACGAGGCTGATGTGCTCCTCGGGCACGTCGTGGTCCAGCAGCACCCGCACGGCCATGAGCGCCGCGGCGCCCGTCGCCACCGTCGCGTCCATCAGCACCACGCGGTAGTCCTTGATGTCCTTGGGCAGCCGCAGGTAGTACAGCTGCGCACACCACCCTTTGTCTTATTCCCATGTTTCATAGACCACATATCATTTTCATTACATCTGTGCTCGAATCGATAGTGCCATAATTGGAAAATTTTTATTGTATTTATTATTATTATAGAAAAGTGGTATAGGTATAATATGACAGAACAGTTTTCCCCGATTTCCACTGACGCTCAACTCATAGTGAGAAGCGCCTATACAAACTTATATACAGATTACAGTTTGTTCCCATACTCCTCCGAAACGGCTTGATCGATTTCATAATTTTTGTGAGCACTGAGTAGGTCTAAAAACGTCTCACATCTATTACTCACCCCCTAATGTTAGGAGAAGTCCCTAAATTTTTGAAATTTTTAGATTTTATTTTACTATTATGCAGCATACAGTAAATACAAAACCAAGTTTTTGCCCCCCCCCCTCGATCAGCCCCTATTTTTTATTTAACAATTGTAAATTGAAATCACATGTATGGCAAAACAACATTGATGGGTCAGCTAGTAAAATATAGAAAACAATACCGTTCGGTCTCGGTTACCTCATCAGTCTGCTGGTTGGTCTGGATGAGTATCTTCCCAATCCGGATGTCCTTGCAAACATCGCACACGGCCTGTTCCATCGTCTCTCCGGCTCGAAGGATCGAAACCCCACAGATCTTCTCGACGTCGCATTTACGACCTTCCAACCAACGAAGATCAAAAAATTTCGTTTCATTTATTGTTAGGTTACAGAACCCAAAACAAGACAAAAGACAGTAATCACGTTATTGGACACTCAATTGAATTAGTAAGAATATCTCAGAAAGTGGACGTAAATTCTACCGACATCTTTATTAATATTTTAACAATTCGTTTATCGCTTTAATTGGACGATTTATTTAATATTTGTTGTATATTAACTGCATATTGTAATCAAAAATTCCAGTATACTAACCCTACTTCCTAAGTAAATTATTCATTGTGAGTATAATTGCTGACTATTTTGCTGACGTTACCAAATATAGTTTCCAATACTAACACTACTTCCTAAGTAATGTAATGTAAATAATTTAGATAATATAATTGATGACTATTTTGCTGACTTACCAAATATCCAAAATGTATACCAGTATAAGTGAATCCTTGCGGAGTGTCCACTTGGTGCTCGGAGTAGGGTAAGAGAGACAGAGCGAACTCTATCACGAGACGCATCAAACGCTTTGAGTAGAAGATGAACTCGTCCCTTGGAGTGTCCTTGTTACGGATGAATGTATGGAGGCCTTGCACCTAAAAACATATTCGAAGGACATATTCAAACCGGGAATCGAACCTGATAATAGTAAGGAAGTAGTCGTACCTGCGGAGTGTCCTTGAGCACGTAGAGCGAGTCCGGCACGGGCTGACCGACGTGCGCGATCGCCAACTTCTCGCGGACTTTGAAGCCACGCTGCCATTCAAATTTCCATTATTACATTAGTATTTAACGTATTTTATTATTATTAGTTTGTATTATTTCATGTTATCTATATTCAATGTGAAAGCGATCTGGAGTGGAGGGTCCAGTGATCAGGATACGAAGGGGCTGAGGTGGTTCCTTCCATAGAAAGAAAAGAATAGGCTGACAAAGGAGCTTAGGTGGTGAGAGGGGGGCTGGGAGGACTGTCCGAACAACCTTGGATCAGATTCGGAATGTTCTGGAAAGAGGGCAGGTCAAAGACACCCAAACTGAGGACAGTGTGAGGAATATGGGAGCGGAGGAAGCGACAGAGGTATGCAAGGATTCTGTGGTCTCTCCTTAATCAAAGGAAAACGGGTGTTATACTAATATATCTGAGTTGAGGTAAAAACGAACGCTATTCCTGAGGATTTCCTGTCCTCCACCAGGCCATATAAACCTGATAGGAAGACATACGCTATAACTGATATTAAACAACAAAGTAAGCGGGCTCGCGTACAGCTTTGCTTTGAAACTACAAAGTTTAAAGAAAAACACTTTATTAACGGATTTAAGTTATGTATTTTTGCAAAATTTAAATATATTGACATTATTTTAAAATTTACCGACGTGGTCACGGTAGACTAAAGACAAAAGGTGTTAATTGTCAAAATAAGTGTCACAGCTGCAGAGAGGTTGTGTGTTATCTGTATTTATTGCCCCGGACTTGGTATCGACTAAAACCGATAAAATAATGTTAATATATATAGCTCAAATCCGTGAATAAAGTGTTTTTCTTTGAATGAGTAAAGGTGACGTGAATAAAAGACAGTATTATGTGCAGCTAAGAAGTTGTGCAATCGTGTAAGTCAGAAAAATGTTTCGCTCACCAGCTGCAACTGCTTGTGCACGTGTTGGACGATGAGCGAGATGGCCACTTTGTTTTCCCCGCCCCTCGGCACTATGATGTCCGCGTGGGCCATGCACGGTGCTATGTAGTTCTGGTAGGCCGGCTTCACGTGCGTCATGTACTGCTTGAGAACTCCCTCTAGGTCGCGGCCCCGTTGGACTATGTCGCTGCAATTATACTCAAACTTGAACCTAGTAGAGACGAACCATTTTGGAAATACACAAAAATACACTAGCTCTTTCCTGCTGCCTTGCCTGGGTTATAATAAAACCCCTATTATCTAAGCCTTGGTAAATGGCGTTTGGTGTATCAATAAAGTTTATTATAAGCCCCCGAATTACCGTCTCAAACGCCTGGCGAGCCGTATATCTGCATCTGTATCGACGAACACCTTCATGTCGAGCTTGCTAAGCACCTGCGCGTTGTAGAAGGCGAGGATGCCTTCGAATATTATCACGTTTGCGCCGTACATGGTTTTCTGAAATTACCGATACGAGATTCGACTGTTCAAATGGAAAGCAACTATAATGCTTATCAAAGAAAGTTAGCCAGTAATCAATGTAAATGGATACTAATTAAATTATATCTAGTATATAACCTTTTACGAAACTCAAAGAAATGCTCGATATCTTAATTTATTGTTAGGACCGTCCCAAAACAGAAAAATTTTAATTAGCCATGGTATTGGACACTCAATTCAATTAGGATTAGTAATACATTTTAGAAACTGGACGTAAATGCTATAGCTAGTTAATATACTGGCTCGTTTTCACAGAATGGCCGTTTCTATGCTCGCAATATATTTTAACGGCATACATCTCAAAATATCATCTCCGTTTAAATCAACCAAAAAAAATATCCGGTATTTATTTGCATTTATTAGTTACTGAGACATTCTCAATAGGAAGCATTTATAATGTACGAACCTTGGCCGTGTCGTTCAAATCCAGGCTGCAGCTATGGCAAATAATTTCTTTATATTACAATTCTTGTACGTTACGGAGAAATCTCGGGTAAACCATTTCGTTCAACCCACCGAACGTTCTCTTAATAAAATAGCAACAACGCAACCCATCGACTCACGGTCCGGTTCTCCCTGGAGTGCGTGACGTAGTTGTAGATGGGCACCTCGACCTTCTTGCCCTCCTTGAGCCGCTGCAGGACGCTCTCCAGCAGCTCCATGTCGAAGGCGTCGGGGTGGTCGAAGTTGTACTCGTTGCGCATCGCCGCCTGGTGCTGCTTCTCGTTCAGCACCTGCATTCTCTCGCTATCACTTCAGAGTCACGCGTGGCGACGACCCAATCGCCCCCTTCCCACCTACCTTATAGAACGAGTCCATACTGACGATAGTAACCCAGGGTATGTTAAGAGATTCAATAATTTTAGCGGCTACTGTGGTTTTGCCAGAGGCGCTGGCACCACCACATATACCTGGAACGATCACAACAAAACGAATACAATAGTAGAAACCGAAAATACAACATTCTAAATTTTTCTGTTACTTTTTTTTTAATTCTGTATGTAAATTAGTGACAAGAAAAGATACCTAAAGAAGCTTTATATGGTGTAATTGCTTATTGTTAATAAAAGTATTATTATTATGCTTAATAGAATCAGGTGTTACTCCGCGAAAAAATTCCTTAAACAGTCGACGCACGTTTCGATCCGACAACGGAGCATCATCAGGATATTGTCTCCCTACACAACATTATTGAGTACTTTTTTTAAATTTATTGATTCAAAAGTATGGACTTTTTGTTGTAGTTTTTACACATAGTAAATATACAAGAGAACAGAAAAAAGGCAAAATATGTGTGACAATTACAGTTTACACAATCTGTGTAGAAAAACATGATTTATTCTACTAAAATAAAATAAAAAATTATATACCAGTATATTAAAGAAATTAAACGGTAAATAGAACTGACTTAAAAAAAAGTCTACGAACTTAATTTAACATTTTTTTCGCGAATTGCTAATTAATTGAGTCTAATAGTATTGTAAAAACATAAAGAATTTTATATCAATGTGATACAAATGGGTGGTCTTACGGCAAAACAAATAGATTCTAAGTTAAAGTAAAATCCTATGCGAATAAAAAACTTACACACATATGTCGCTTATAATCACGTGACAATTCCTTTAGCCCTAAGTTAATTTAAATATCTGCAGTGACTTTGATAGGCGAGAATTACAAATGGTCGTACCTTTTAAATAAAAAAAACGTACAAATAATAACCATACATATCACAATTGCTACGTTTTGGTTGAATGCGCTAATCTCATTTCTACTTCGAATTGTAAAATTATTTGTATTGGATAGTCTATTTTTAAAAATAGCAAGCAAAAATGTAATATTTTACGAAAATGAGGATCATTCTATCAGTTAAGAATGTGATTTATTAAAAGCGGTTCCAAGAGACCATCATTCTTACCAATAAGGAAAGGTTCCACTTCCTGTCCTCCAGTGCAGTTATACCAGGGTGGTCTGCCCGCTGTGTAGATCGTCCTTCTGTCTGCATGCAGGATGCTTTCCGCGGTGGTCCTCTTGTTTGGTTGAGACATTGACGTGGTCCGAACTCGCCTGCCGCGCGGGGATTTTAGAATATTCGATCCTGATATACAAAATAATTCAGTACGACAATTCTCAGGATGATTTCGTTTCAATTATATAGCAAATTTATTTCATTACATAACATTTCATTGATTTGACTATGTCCTGACCTTTAAATTAACACCTTATCAACAAATAACCAAATGTCTTATAAAATTTGTTTGTTCCAGTAATTTAACTAGCTCTGGTAATATGAAGTGGGTATCAACGGTAAAGTTCATTCATCAAGTCGACACTATCAATTCTAGGTTTCTGAACTTTTTGCATTGGTACAAAATAGGTTCAGTTCCAGAAGTTGATAAAAATTTCAAAGAGGGAAGGATAAATTAATTAGTAAATACTGGAATATGAAGCACAAAAAATACACTATATTATAATTACTTGATACTAAAAGTATTTAAAAAGCCTTGTTTAAATTAACCCAAAGCCATTATTTTATAAAACAAACAATAAATTAAAAAATATATAATTTCATCTTGTGTATATGACAATACAATTATGATTAATGTGACATGATCCAGACATGAGTCGAGTGACAAACACAAGCAATTTAGAATTACTTAACCAATTTATATGAAACCAACACAGTACCATATATTCAACTGTATATGGCAACACAATCTTGTTAAAACTCAAGTTTAAAACCTTCGTAATTAGCGCTTGAGATGTTAGCATGTAAAAGTTGAATTGCATTCTGGGTGAATTTAAAAATATCATTTTATGTCTTCTGCTCTATTATATAACAAACTTTTTTAACGAAAATCATCTTTTTGCTATAACTGATACATTATAAATTCTCTTGTTTCGCATTAAGAAAGAAAGAAAAATGTGATTGTATAAAATGAAAAGCTACAATGGTATGTGACTCTGCGTTTAAATTATTTGATTAAACAGTCTATAGACAAAATAAGAGGGAATATAATAAGGAACTTCATTACTAAATGTACCTGTAGATGGAGGTCTGTATGATCTTATATTGGGGACAGTAGTGGGTGATGCTGGTGCCCGACTGTAGTCATCATCATCAATAAACACCTGCTCGCTTATCTCCAATGCCAATTCAGAGTCACTGTAATTTATTTTATTTTATTGATATACTCTTATATTCAGTACGTTATTTTTATTAAGATGTAAATTTTCACATGGCATTAGAAACCTTTGGTTTTATTTTCATATTTTTCTATCAGTTCTAAGACATGGTCTCTATTTCATATTTATAATCCAAATATATCCTTTATTATCCTTAATGATATATCTTAAATATCTTGTAAAATAAATTCACTTCATTTTTAATTTTCAAACTGAATATTGTTGTATGCATTTAAATTTATTTTATAAATTATTATTATAAAAATACATTTGATATTTATAAAATGTAAAAATAAAGTGCAAAACTCATTCAACCTTGGCTAATATCATTGAGTTAAAACAAGAAAATAAGGTCAAGATCAAAAAATATAATATCATTCACTTTTATTAATTCATTCTAGGTATGACTAAGCGCAAATAATGTTTCTGTGAAAATACTACAAACTGCATTGTTATAAAATGTAATCATGTTTAGCTTGTAAGTTCATATTAGTTAAGGTTATAATATTTAAGTTATTAGAAAGAGTTACAACTATGTTTAATTGTTAAATAATCTGAAAAATGCCTTTACAGTAATGAAAAATTTAAATGTAGACTAATAAACAATATTTTCTCAATGTTATGGTTACTTCATGTAAGTGCTCTTTTAATCACCCCTGTAAAATTAGGTAGTTAATATTTATTTTCAAATTATATGTAGTATAAGGACTATAACTTTAATACTTAGCCTATGTTATCTCATATTGTAATCTTTATCATGCATTAACATCTTATCATAATGTCGGAGATTGTTTTGTTTCTACTTTTATCTATGACCAATGTTTTTATAACAAATATAAAATTACTCAATGATATTGCTATTTTTTTTAAAGAAATTATTAATTGTCCAATTGATCTTACACATTATTATAAATTACCGAAGTTTTCTCCATGTTTACTGTAAAACACAATCAATGTAATTTTGTTTACGGTATGTTCCGCACACGTGTCTGAATCACGACTTGATTACACGGCATGAAAATTTGCAATTACGATCTAAAAATAAGTCACAATGTGAATCCAAGAGGTTATAAACCACGTCTCTCGGACAGAAATTTAAACACAGCTTGTTATGATCACGACAATATTAAACTCATCGTATCTAGTGCAGTTTTTACCATGACCAAGATCAAACTGAGTGCCTGAAATATAGCCTTCCTTAGTACAAATTGTTGACACGACACAGCTGTACAAACAAACATTAAACGAAGGTTAATACACGAGATTTACCTATCTGAGCTTGCTGAGCTCGGCGTTTCAAACTTGTTCACTTTCCCAGCCATTACTGGTAGTCAACTATGGTGAATGTTTAAAAAAAACTCCAAAATTACTATCGCAATATCTTCGGCATATGTAAAATGCAAATTCAATGTTTTTAAATTGACGTATTACAGAAATGTGACAATTGACGTTGTGGTTCTACAAAAGTATAAAAATGTCAGCGGTCAAAGTCATTCCGCAATACGTTTAGAAATTTGTATTTTATTTTATTTGAGTCTCCGATTTATGCAAACGAAATATAGTGCTTATGATAAAAATACAAATTTAATAAAGACACACATGATCGTCATATTATATATTTTATTATTTGTACTGAAATCATTATACATTAACACATGCCACATTCTTAGTAGGTATAGTAAATAAATTACCCATTATTTTTTGCGTTGACTTCCGATTTTTATTTTCTTTATTTTTTTTATGTAGTATGAACCAATGTTACATAATACATCATATTTTTATACTTACATATTTTTGTTACTACTAAATGCATGTTGTGTTAATTGATTCAATTATTTTGTCTGCACTCTGCAGTGACAACTGTTAAAAAATATTAATTTCGTTGTACTCATCATCATTTTATATCAAAACAATCCTAGAATTCTTAGTAAAACTCACGCTTGACATGTCTTTAGCAACGAGGGAGTTCTGAACAATTAGTCTGAAAAAACTTAGTCCATTTGCATAATATTGACTGAGTTCATTGGTCTTGCAAGTTTTTTTCAGAATTAATATCTAAAGGGATTTAAAAGTTTCACTGAAATTGAATTTTTAACTACTTAAGTGGATTATATATAGATATTATTTAAATTCTTTTACAAAAAGATTTTTAATTTGGTGAAATTTAGCGGCCTTATTGTTGTAGTGGGTTAGGAGCAGGAGCCAAATTATCAAAGAAATAGGGTATTCTCAAAGCGAAGGAGGAACGCTTGGAAAAAATAAAATATGTAAAGAGATCTCTGTATTATAATAGAATATCATAGAGCTTATCATTATACACTTTATAGAATAAAAAAAACTATTTTAACAGTTTCAATTTCGCGCGTTGTCGCTCTGATTAAAAAATTTAATACCTCTTGCATCCTAATAAACATAAACTGTAAGTTAAATTTACTCAAAATTCCATTGACGACAAATAAAGTAACATTTCCGTTAATTGTATACATTGAATCTTGCACAAAAACTAGTTTATATTTTAATTTAATATGTACATTGCTTGAAATTAAAACCACATTTCGCTTAAAAAAATTTCATCAAAGTTAATATTGTTATAACTGTACCAATTGTGGTGTAATTTATAATATTCGTTATGTCTGTAAGAATGTTCTCGAAATATTAAATTCTTGAATAACCCTACACGTTATTTTAGTGTCGCGGAATTCTGAAAAACCCACACGGCTTCCGTTTACGCGTCGCTTATCGTACGTCACCAGAATCACGTTCAAATAAATTTATTCAAAGTTCAATTTATTTCAAATTAGTCTTTTTGAGGCTGAAGTCATTGTGAGGGATTTTCAGACATGTGGAAAGGAGATTCTCGGTAAAATATATCATTTGGGAACCTTTCGATTTGAAAAGGGTTTCATACGCCTTAAGAATATTTTAAAGATATCGTTTGATTGGTGGCTTAAATTCTATTTCGGAGGGAACGTACCGAAGTTTTGGCATTTTTCGTACAAAAATATATAATAATTTTAAATTGATACATAGATACATACTTAGTTATAAATACTTTCATATTCACGGATATTAGGATAGGATTAAGTATTTCTTATATAATACAAAGCATTATAATAAATGGGTCAGTATTATTCGAGCAGCCGAATGTTTCATTTCATCTCCCTAACATCAAACCGTACAGTTTGTAAGCCATACTTTAAAAAAAGCAATCATAGTATGGCTATTCCCAACCTGTAACATGAATGTGTTTCTGTAAGAATTTTATCACCCTTTCATTTTCTTTCTACTTTATGTGACACTATTGTAGTACAACGCGTCGCTCACTGCGCAAGAGTTCACAGATTAAAAATCGCACTCAGTCGACGCATACGCACGCTTCACCATCGCAAACGCTGATTACGAAAAACCAATGTCGCTGTACTAAATATATATTCGATATAAATCAACTTAATTCTTCACTATAAAGTAAAGGAAACACTAAATATCTCTTCCCCTGCCTACCTTCTGTTTTGAAAACACTGCTAACAAAACCTAAAGAATCTTAATTTTTTTGATGAGACCCGCCAACTCACAACTCTAAACAGTTGTTACTGAGATAAGAATTTCAATACGTTCCTTTTAAAACGAAGTAAGGAACCATTAAATAATGACTAATTCGATTACTCTTAAATCCCCAACTGTGCATTTAGATGCAGACACAAAACGTAAAAAACGATCCTAATTTCATTACACAGAGTGAGTTCAGTAATTGCTAAGTTCAAATATTCTCCCATTATGATAGGTATTTTGGAATTAATCCACTTTGTTTTCGAATATATCTTTGAATAAAGAGTTTCTGACCAGCAGATACAAAATGGCTATGTTATTGTTAACAAAGGTTTTAGGTTAATAGACCTCATTTTATATTAACTTTTACCACTGATAGAATTTTAAAGAAATAGTTGTTAAACGGATAATGTACTCGCCTTGACATTCTGCTACTGCAGGCTTTTGGAGTTTATAAGTGCAGCGGTTTGAGAGGTACAATATGGGATAATGTTAATATATATATCTCTTGTCACGATGTTTATCCGCGATGGCCTCCTAAATTATTTAACCGATTTTAAATTAAATTGCCACACCGTGAGCAGTCTGGTCCTACTTAAGAGATAGGATAGCTTAGATCTTTAATTATAGTCGCAATTTTATGTTATTGCAAATTATTTGTCTATAATTAATTGACAGTCACAATTATCTGTTAACTCCAAAAGATTCTAACAGCTGTCGATACTTCGACTGGATTGAGTAAGTAATAAATAGATGGCACTGCTATGGTAAACCGACAAACGTGTTACAGAAAGATTAATTTATTAACCTAAATGAAGCACACTTTTATTGTTTAAATATCCCCGCACGCTGATAATTATTTTTATTGAACTAAAAAAATTATATATTGCTAGTCATTATATATTTGGCAAATGGTTGTCACATACAACGCTATTATAATATATTTTATAGATTTACTAGCTGATCCGGCAAACGTTGTTTTGCCATACATGTGATTTCAATTTTCATTAATAAATAAAAAATAAGGGTTGATCGTAGAAGGGTGAAAATTTAGGATTGTATGTATTTTGTATGATATAAAAATGAAAAATTTAGGGGTGGACTACCCTTTATATTTAGGGGGATGAAAAATAGATGTTGGCCGATTCTCAGACCTACTCAATACGCTCACAAAGTTTCATGAGAATCGGTCAAGCCGTTTCCGAGGAGTTCAAGTTCGAACCCCGTGACACGAGAATTTTATATAATATTGTGAATCTAAACCATTCCCAGATCCCGTTGAACACACACAAAAAATTTCATCAAAAGTCCAGTCGTTGAAAAAGTTCAGTGACATACACACTCACAGAAGTATATATATATAAAGATTTATGTCCTTAGAACCGTATAAACACCAAGTTCTTCTGATCAACTTTAATGATAGCATTTGAAACGTAAGGCGTAAATAAATAAATTAAAATTAAAACATGTAAATAAATTTGTTTATGTTTGGTACGTTTATCTGGTTTTGCTGAAGTTAATACGGACAGAGCAAAAACACTGATCACTTCATAACAGGGTACTTATTGCTTTTGCGTCTCTATATGATTTATCAGTATTTTAATAGATACAAAGATTAAAACTCGGTTTGGCTTTTATAAAAGACAATTTCCTTTAAGATTTTAAAGTATAAAATTTGATAGCACTATCGAGAGAGACTGCTGTAGTTATCCAGGTTTGTAGACAGACAAATATCCTTTGGAAGGGGCTATGAGAAATGTAATTTTATCTAATTCAATACAAATTATACAGTACTCACGACTTGAAATAAAAGGTCTGGGGTTTTTATAGTTTAAGTGTTAATGTAAATTAATTTTAAATTTCTATATGTTTGTCTAGTTAAGAATATATTTGATATTGTTTTGTATAGTTTTGGATAACTTTTTATTCAATTAAGGTTTTAGTTATTCTTACAATACAAGTATAATAAAATATGTCTTAGCATAACATAACATAAGAATGGTGATTTATTTAAAATTAAGTTTAGTTTTATTGTAATTAATTTAATTATTTTTAAGTTGAGTAGCAACATAGTTTAGGGTACTGCAGTTTAAAATCAGTGTTTTAACTAAAATTAAATTACATTTTAACTAAACTAATGTATTTTATTAATTCAGCGTTAAAAAGACGCATTTCAATAGTTCGACAGTGAAAATGAAAATTAAATTATTGCGTTCGTCGTGGCCAAAACTAAGCCGGGAATTTCATTACAATCCGCGATCGAAAGGGATAAATCTTTCTGCGATCGTCTCAGTTTAAAGAAACACGTTCTTATTTCCTGCTTTAAACGAATTTTCCTTTAAATCCAAATGTCTGAGTTTTGCTGCATTTAAAAATAAACTGTATAAACGGTAATATTTAAAAATTTGAAGTAAATAAATAATACTCTTTTAATATATCCACTCGCTGATGAGGCTAAAAGATGATTATTATTGCCAGAAATAAGTATAATAATGTTTTTGTTTTACTTAATTTGATTTGCCTCTTATATTCTTTTTAATGTTGAAATTCCTTTTTTAATATTCTTTAGTTTTTAAGATATGATTCTTTGATTTACGTGTACGCCTATAAATAATTTTCGCAACGAAATTTGCCTATCTATGAATAAGTTATCTTTGTATGTTGTGTATACTGCTGGCGTTAAATAAATATGTAATTTAAATTTGATAAATGACAAAAAAATTGGGATTAAGCAGCTCTGGGTTTTGGGTGTCATCGATTTCCACAGGATATCTGATCGATTATGTACGAGTAAGAGAGAGAAGAGCATTGTAACTATCTATTTAATCTACGACTCAATTTTTTAAGTCGCTCATTAGGTCACCACTGCTCAGTTTAGAACCAAATGAATATAGAAAATCATATATGTATCATATAAGTCTATTGGAGATTTACATTAACTGTAGTCTTTCATATAAAGCGTTGAGCACATCGCCACGTAGAATGTAAGAATCAAGTGAGTCTAATTACCGTTTGTGCGATGTTAATTCCGAACAAGTACTCGAGTGTCGACACGAACGAGAGTTTAGCTCGCAAACTCGATTACAGTTCTACACATTTCGCGTGCAGTTTCATTTCTTTAGATGTCCTCATTGAACAAAAATAAACATACAGGTAGCTTATTAATAGTTACATATAAATACGTATGTATATAAATAGCAGTGTTAAGCTATCATATTTCTACAGACATATTTAATCAAAATTGAAGTAATATAGACACAACACACACGAATTTCAATCAAATATTAGTCAAATAAGAGATAATTTATTATGAAGCTTTTCAGCAATCGTGGTCACGACCAGACTGTAAATATTTAGTGGTAATATGTAAATAATAGTATTTGATTAAGTCTGTTTAAAAAAAGGCAATATTTTCAATAGATAATTTCTGAATCACTAAACAGGAAATATACAAGCATGAAACTAAAGTCTTCATATTCGTAGTATCGCGTAAAAGCTCGATAAGAAAAGCTGTTACGTTCACCAATAGCTAAGCATGAATTTCAAGATAAGCCATTAACAAGTCAATACAGCCTCAAGTGGCCCACTTTCGTTGGAAGACCGCCAGCGCTGAAGCCTTCTTACTTGGCGAGGTGCCATAAAAATTAACACACCACTTATATGGTATGTTTTACAAACATGTAAAAATGGCTTTACAAGGTTTTGTAATTTAATATTTTTTTTATCTGTTTCCATTGATTAGAGCCTATTTTTACCAATCCAGCGTTAATAAAGACGCTTAGAGTTAATTTTAGTAAATACTAATTAATGTTATCTTAATACGATGTAAGTTAATCTACCCATGTAGAATAAGAGCCTAATAAAAATTCTCAAACGCACGTTGATTGCGAGACGTCAATAAAAAAGAAAATTTTCATTCGCGGCTTTCCCGTCAATCCGCCATTTTGATTAAACTTTTGTTACATTTAAATCGAGCACTGTGAGATTGGAACGCGTGCCATGAATACGCACCGGCTTCAATGCATTCAGCCTACGCTCAAATCGTTTTACATAAGGTTCAAAATTCCGACCCACTGACTCGGATAATAGTAGACTAAATTCCGGAGGATCTCTTGAGTGAGTACTGTGTGCTGAAACGAGCGGAAAATCGAATTTGGAACTTTAAAAATGGCGGGATAAAAGGCAATATGTCAGTTAGCTATGATCGATTGTCAATCTCAATAGGTCGAGGGTTATTTGCAGGTACGTCGATAAACTTGAGTGTCTGACGAAATATGCCTTGTAATGTTCGTAATTTCCTTTGGGAAATTGCCTCACAAATGTGTCTGTATTGTTATTTTTATTTAGGTTCGTCTGAAAACTTTCAACGAGCTGGAGGGAGACTATTTTACATTAACAAATGCATAATACAATTTCAATTTCGAATCTAAATTCATAAGCTACTCTTATGAGAATATTTCAGAATTTAATCGTTTAGTCGCTTGTTAGCGTACACACTATTCCGTAATAAAATTGACAAAGAATTATCGGAAAAAACTCGAGATTTTCATGGCGTTTCATAAACGACGACGCTCGAGTATCATAGATATCGACTGATAGAGCTTGATCTATGTTAAAGCATTTCGATCATAGACAAATCTTTGCAAAGTACTGGCGGAGAGTTAGGAGAGGGCTCTAGTTAGACTGGCTCATTTCAAAAGGCAAGTTACAATAGGTGCCTGGAAAGTGCTTCTATCTACATGATGCAAATTAATAAATAGGGCAGATGCTCACTTTCGTCCTTATACGTGACACGATTTTAGCTAAAACAGATTTTTTTAGTATAAAAAAGTTGATAGAGCAGCTTTTCTTTTGTTTATGTTTCGTTTTCGAGTGCTTTATAGTAATAGAGATTACTATAAAGCACTCGAAAATTCCAATTTAATTTAACATAATTATTTAGTCATCGAGTCAGAGTCAAATAACAAACGCTATTTTAATTTTTTCATTGAAAAACTTTATCGACATTGAATTTTTTGTGCTATTTGTTGACATCTTTATTCTGAAATCTTAATAAGATATATAATTATAAAATTAATACTATGAAGCTGAAACGTTAAATAACAAAAAAAAGTTAAATAGGTATATGTTTTGCTTATTGTTACATAGAATAGTGATCTTAGGAATTGAGTCTGTTTTGAATTGAAAAAGTATTCTTGTATTATAATGATCCTGAAAGCTGAAGTTGAGTTGGGAGAGCAATTTATAAAACGTAACAGACAGATATTAAGATCTTTTCACAAAGAAAACCAGTATACTATTTTACGATAAACGAATATTAAATTAAATATTTCACTAGGAGTTATGTTTGTAAAGTCTATTTTGAATTATTACCGTTATGTTATAATGTATTGAAATTGTTTTGTAGTGAGTAATAGCTTTAAAGCTCATTAGGACGAATCAATTAGGAGCCGCGTGTCTCTGAGTGGTCCACGTCAGCCTTATGGACGCTGCTAATCATCTCATTACAGGATGATGGATATCGTAATCTAGATCGAAAACTCACTGTAATCATCATGAAAGTAATATTATATACCTGGTACTTATAAAGTATTTAAGGTTCTCTTTTCAAATTCATACCAATATTATAAAGCAAATCTAATTGACTGATAGAAAAGTTTTTGTTCGATAGTCTATTCAACGAGGAACTATATTTTATACTTGTACTAGCTGATCCGACCAACTTTGTGTTGCCATACATGTGATTTCAATTTTCAATTAATAAATAAAAAATAAGGGTTGATCGTAGAAGGGTGAAAATTTAGGATTGTATGTATTTTTGTATGTTGTATTATAAAAAATAGAAACTAAAAATTTTGTCTAAAAAATAAAAATTTAGGGGTGGACTACGCTTAACTTACTTTAAGGGGGATGAAAAATAGATGTTGCCCGATTCTCAGACTTACTCAATACGCTCACAAAGTTTCATGAGAATCGGTCAAGCCGTTTCGGAGGAGTTCAAGTTCGAACCCCGGGACACGAGAATTTTATATATTAGAAGATAAGAGAAAAATTATGTGAAAACTGAGATAATCATCCCATTCGCGTATTGCAGAATACCTATTGTATTTTTAATACGGATGACAAAGCTACAAAAATTATAAAAAAAATAATAGCAGTTAATTTAAAAAAATATATATAAATAAGTTGATAAAAACCTAATTTTATTTCTACTCAACTAAGGCCGTAAGTGTATGTTTTCCAAAAGCTATAACATAAAGCAAAGTGTAATTTGAACCGTTTTACCCAGTAAACCGTACTCTGTGGTCAGACAAAACTTTTCAGTTTGGGCTTTAACTGCCAAAGCTTTAGTAATGAGATGATGTCAACGTGTTTAAACTACCTTTTGACTACCTTCATTTAAAGTTTAATTATGTATTCTTTAAAATGTTAAATATTTGAACCTGAGATCGCATAATCTACGGTAGAAAGATTGAATAATTTAGTAAAAATATGATTTGTATATAGACCGTCGCGTCGGCTCACAATATTTATTTGGTAAAATCTTGCGGTGATTGCCGACGGTCTGAGAGGCCATTTCAGGAGGGGTTGGGGAAACATACGGAATAGAGTTTTGGAGTCAAAAATTTTCCCTTTTGTATATGAATTCATAGTCTATTTAGAAAAAGGAGTTTTGTGCTTGATTGCTTTGCTCCTTAAATTCACTATTATTTATTTGTTAATGATTCATAAAATTATGCACCGTGTGTATTGTATTTTAAATGTGTTGTGTATCATCGTCTTCTGTGTGTTTATTTTTTTATTCCTATTGTTTTAGTTGAGTGTACATAATCTATAATATAGCTTAAAGCTACCCAAACTTGTTTTGCCATAATGTGATTTCAATTTTCAATTAATAAAGAAAAATAAGTGACAGAATGGTGAAAATTTACGATTGTATGTATTTTTGTATGTTGTATCATAAAAATTGAAATAATTTTACTAAAAAATAAAAAAAAAATATAGGGTGGAACTAACATTTATTGGGATGAATAATAGATGTTACCGATTCTCAGACCCACTCAATACGCTCACAAAGTTTCATGAGAATCGGTCAAGTCGTCGGAGGAGTATGGGGAAAACTGTGACACGAGAATTTTATATATAAGATAGATTTCTATATAATGTTTTATCGCAGTTTGGCGATGCCTGCGCAATTGTGCCCCCAGATTTTTCTTTAATTGTATTTTTGTATGATAATAGAAATATATAGTAATAAATTAGATAAGTGTACTCGTACCGAAATGCGCTTTCAAATCCTGGTGTAATTCACGAAAGTAGACGAATTAGTTCATTTAATGAAACGATGTAATTACCCAGATTTTTTTTTATACTTTATAACACAATAAAGTTTGTAATACAGTTATAAATTTTATTCAGCGTCAAATAATTAAGTATAAATAGCAAGGATGCAAAATGTGGACATAGTTAAAATTTTATGAATTGTTAATTGATTGTTAAACAACTGATAATAAGCCCTTCTCCGTTATCCTTTTTATGTTCGGGGCTTAATACTCGACCTATGTTGCAAAAATTGCAGCCTCGCTGATGATCGGGAAGTATTCTTTCCCGTATATCATCTCGTCCGCCCTAAGGTCGGTATAGGGAATGAAAAATGTGTACCTTGTTATTTTGGCTACATTCACTTGAACGGTCTGATGATCATGTTAGAATCAACTCTATTTCTTTTGAAATTTCTTTGTATAAATGTTCTGAGTGAATGCGGTATCTCATAGTGTAGGTTTAATGGGTTGTTTTGCTTGAGTGAAAATATTTGAATGCTGATAGAAATTATAGAACAGAATTGAAACCAACAAATCATAATCAATGTCGTATGGTGTCAAACACTTAAAGAAGGATTACCTTCTAGTCTATAGAGAAAACCGGGAAATTGCGAGTTGGACTCGCGCTACAGATAGGTTCTGTTCATTATTTGCGTAAAACATTTGAAAATATTGAATTTATTATTTTTAGTTTTTGCGGCAACAGTCTGTGAAAATTGCAACTACATATCACGATTCATGACATAAAGCCTGGTGATACATGGATTTTACATGCATTACAAAAATGTGGAATTTAATTATTTGTCACTTATTTTGTTGTACAAAGTGATAAGCCTTACGATTTTTAACAAATTCCATTGTACTAATTTGCTATCAGAATTTATCAGGGATTCTAATAATTTGGTATTTTCAAAATGTATAATTAGATATTATCTTTATAGTATTCAAAATACGAGAATAAAAACAATGATAACTTGAATATCATATCCCGTAAAGCTATTAAGCTTATCTCTATTTTCATCAGACGTTCCTTTAATTAAAAAGCATTATTCCCTTTTGTTTATAAAGGATAAGTGCTATATCTTACGGCGCCAAGGAAGCTAATAAGAAACGAAATTATAGCTATTTATCACTTCTCGTATAGCGCCCTCTAGGGAAATAAGGCTAGTACTAATGCTTACCGTTAGCAAAGCTTCTAGTATACTTTTAATTACAACTACGTGCTTATAAATTGTGAACACTTAAATCTGTAAAGTTAAATTTATTGTTATTTTGAATAGATCAATAAAAGTGTTTAAACTACCAGGGTTAAACATTATTCAGTTTATTAATGATTTAAAATTTTAATAAATTTCGAGAGATTTCATTAGGAGCAAATCAGTGATACTGTTCTTCTCTTGTAGTTTGTTCATCTCTGTAACAAAAATTATAAAATGGGACTCCTGAATTGTCAAATTATATTAATTAATGAAATTACGGACAAATTTCAAAGTTATAGTTTCGCACTTTTATGTACTACTCTGAGGACGACTTCAAGTGTCAGAACAAAATGACTCCCGTAGACATATCAAAATGTATTAACTTTTTGCCAAATAAGAATCTTTAGAGAAGATCCTGTCTAGACCAAATTTAGTTTAGCCGTATCAACCGTTCTATTTGTCACAAATGAATTTGTCATATAATTAATCAATTTTTTAATTAATATTGAAGTTTTGCTTAATTAGTTGAACTCCATGAGAAACGACACACATTTTCTCTTTTATTTTACGAAATTAGAAGCATGTAATAGAAGAAAATTATCTTAAAATATCGCTTTCGATTTAACAGTCGCTATTTCGATTTAACTATGCTTCCTGCGATACTAAATGGACAAGAGATACAATTTGGCAACACTTAGCGTGATTAAAGGCCGGTGGAGAGCGGTGAATTCCGCTAAGCTGGGCTTCCGATCGTCGATAAATCACTACTAGTGTTTCTTCCGGTGGGATTATCGTTAGGGTTGCTATTTTCTAACTATTTGTATACGATCATTTTTCTAAATATTCCCCGTCTATAACGGCTAACCTGGTAAATTCGTCAGAGGTATAGTACGAAGATTTTAATTATATTTTATTTATTTTATAACTACGAAAAAGAAATATTTAGTCATGATAATTTACCAATACTTCGGTAATTATATACAGAAGGTTTATTATATGAGTAATATACCAATTTCCAGTCTAGTCAGTTTAAAAACGTCGTATACAGATATATAAATCTCATCTATTAAATATTGAAAGAAAATTGTTCGTTTCCGCAGCATCCCTAGCTAGCTAAGGAAAACATTTAGGGAGTACAAAGACTCGCGAATAATCCGCATCAGCACTAATGTTGTATTATCTAGTTCGCGCCTTTCCCTCTGTTCCTGTGATTAATGACACCGGAAATAAGTGTTACAGTCAAATTGCTTTTTAAAATACTTAAGCGTTAAGTCTATAAGTATTTAACTTTTAAAATAAAGGAAATGATTATGGGATCCAGTACTATCATCTGCACAGCAATTAATGCCAAGTTGTAGCATATTATTTATATGGGGGAATGGCATGGGGCCGTTCAACTTATGAATATTTATGGAGAGCTTTTTGGACAAGCTCGTTGCAGAAAAATAATTTCCGGGACTAAAGTATTACATAGAGACAGCCCAAAACATCGGCCTTCTCTTTCATAGTATGGGTTATCTTCCCTGTGCAAAGGTGGAACGGATGGCTGACAGAAATTTTTCTTGGAGTGCTTTTCTCCTGAAGCGAGATCGGCCGAAGGCCCAAGGAAAGATGTCCGAGTCTCGGTTGCAGTTATTTACAATAATGATTAGTTGCTTTGTTCTGTAACAGACATAATTTCTATTAAACGTCATAAGTATTAAGAATTATTATAGATATTACTCGATCACGATTTGTTTACGTAGACAAAATGTTGGGTCAAAATCTCAAAATTATGTTCAGGGAATTCTTAGGTAATATTTAGGAGAAAGTAGTCGCATGCAAAATGATCATAAGGGCAATTAGACGATGAAGATCTTCTGTTCGTGTATGAATCAAATCAGTATTTTCAATTGTGCGTACTTAATGTCAATGATGGTAATCAGAATGCAATCAGGGATCAACAACGTGCCACACGCGAAATGAACCTTTTTATTATACACTTAGAATACAATTTAATAAAATGTTTGTTATTTAATTTTACTTAAATACAATAACTACGAAGTTCAATCTTTTGTTAGTATCAAGCGAAACAATCGGAGCCGCAACCTCTTAGAATTTTTCTGCAAAATTTTGGATAATATATATGTAATCAATCTTTTAACACATTAAACACACAGATTTGTAACGGAACAACGGGCTTACCTGAAACAGACATTGTTGTTTAAAAAGGTTCCGAACTGATTGCCGGATTCGGTCCCTGTGCTACGATAAAAATTTGTGTAACCAGCATATCTGTTAGCTGTGGTCTGGATGTTGTATATATATATATATCTATACAAAAATATCTTTAATGTAAGTATATGTTTATCAGTATTTATAGATGATATTATTTTAATAATGTGTATTTTATAATTAATAAATTATTATTAACTTGGGTGTAGAAAAAGGTTGGATGTTTTTGGTCATCCATGGCCAACATCTGGTTGACCCATGTGCTGTCTTTAGCAAAGTAGAAGGCAAAAGGACGCTGGTGTAACCAAGCAACGCAATTTCTCTCACAGATCTCGCCGTTTAGATTTAGTACGCAGTTTTGTACATTGCAGTATTTCACTTTTAAATAGGTGTTTTAAAATGAGGTTATGTTTAAGGTGACCTTACAAGTGTTTTCATTAGAACAAGCTAGCTAGACAAAAGTCACTGCCGAATTTTCTGGAATTCCTTCCCTCAGCCCAGAGCCCCACAAAACCCCCCCCCCCCTCCAAAAATTGTTTTGCCCCAATGTAATTAAAGGAAAAAAAAAGGGGGGCCGAACCCAAAGGGGGGGGAAAAAAATGCCCCCTTCCCCCCCCTTCCCCCCCCCCCCCCAAAACCCCCCTGGCGGGGGGTTTTGGGTTTTTGTAAAGGGGGGGGGGGGGGCCCCCCCCAAAAGGGGGGGGCCCCCCCCCCCCCCCCAAAAAAAAAAAACCCCCCCCCCCCCCCCCCTTTTTTCCCCCCCCGGGGTTAAAAAGGGGGGGGGTTTTTCCCCCCCCCCCCCCCTTATGCCCGCGGGCCCCCCCCCCCCCCCCCCCCCCCCCCGGGGGAAAAAAATTTTTCCCCCCCCCCCCCCCCCCCCCCCCCCCCCCCCCCCCCCCCCCCCCCCCCCCCCCGCGGCCCCCCCCCCCCCCCCCCCCCCCCCCCCCCCCCCCCCCCCCCCCCCCCCCCCCTTGGGGGGGTTGGGGGGCCGCCCCCCCCCCCCCCCCCCCCCACAGACAAACCCCCCCCCCCCCCCCCCCCGGGGGGGGGGGGGGGCCCCCCCCCCCCCCCCCCCCCCCCCCCCCCCCAAACACAAACGGGGGGGGGCCCCCCCCCCCCCCCCGGGGGGGGGGGGGGGGGGGGCCCGCCCCGGCCCCCCCCCCCCCCCCCCCCCCCGGGGGGGGGGGGGGGGGGGCGCCCCCCCCCCCCCCCCCCCCCCCCCCCCCCCCCCCCCCCCCCCCCCCCCCCCCCCCCGCGGGGGCGGCGCGGCCGCGCGCGGCCGCCCCCGCGCCGCCCCCCCGGGGGGGGGGGGGGCCCCCCCCCCCCCCCCCCCCCCCCCCCCCCCCCCCCCCCCCCCCCCCCCCCCCCCCCCCCCCCCCCCCCCCCCCCCCCCCCCCCCCCCCCCCCCCGCATTACAGGCACCTTGGCCCCCTGCCTTCTGAGGTTAGTTAATAATACCCCCTTAAATGTAAGTTCTAGTGTAAGTCATAGTAGTTTTTGTCAAAATATCAGTATGCCAGATTATAGTGTAAAAAAATCTTCCGAAAAAGGGGATTTTTTAATTAAATAAAGAGTTCTAAATAATATTGTATTAATTAATTTGTAAGAATGTGTACCTTATCTAACTTTATTATTACTTAAAAAATATTGTTAAAAAGTACTAATAATGTCCCATTTAATTAATTTATTGTTGTATGTTATATTATAAAAAAAAAAAATTTTTTTATTTTTTTTTTTTTTTTTTTTGTTTTTTTTTTTATTTATTTTATTTATTTCACACACATATTACATTTACATTATTACAAGATTGGAGTGGACCCAAACTAGGTGATGCCTGTCTTTTGGATCCTCTTTCAATAAAGGGCGGATATTTACGGTTTAAAATATAACAATTTATTTATTATTTATTTGTTTTATTTACCTAAGTACGGCATATACTCTTTAATGGATGAATATGTGTTTTAATGATAGTGTGAGTAATTCGTTTTTTGAAATATTTTCTAATTTTGGTTTTAAATTTAACGTACTTTTTGGTGCACGGGATTCTTCCTACCTCTTTTTTTTTTTTGGTGTTTTCTCCCATTAAACATCATAATAAACATACGAACAAAATACCCCAATAAATAATTTTGTCCAGCTAGCTTGTCCTAATGAAACACTGAATCGTGGTGAATATTTTTATTAATTAAACTGATTAATTCTAATAAATTATAGTTATTAGAATTAATAAGACTAAATAATTTATAAAATTATAGCCACAACTTGTTAAATATATTAACTGTTACATTTTTATTATACGAAATGGTGGGCGGATCTAATGTGAGAGAATTCATATAAATGTAACGGCTTAATAAATGTATTTGATTAATATTTGTTACACAACATATAGTATTTAATTATATGTTACAAAGTTCAAAGCTACCGGAACAAAGTTTTTGTAACGCAATAGTCGATAAAACAGAACAATAGAATGTTTTTATTACAATATTGCGTTATCGACCTCCGAAGGTAGCGTGAAATAGTTTTAATATTTGCAAAACATGGTGTGTGATGTCGCATAACGATCCTTTCCTGATTCGAACCTTAATTAAAAAAATATTGTATATATCTATGTGTCTTTAAGCAATGCGAGATATATGTATTCTCATTTATTGACGTAGCTGCTACTAAATTAATTCTAGTTTTAATTATTTCAAATGTTACATCTAATACAGTGTGCTTGTCAATTTGCAAATATCTAAAATTGCTTGAAAGAAGTCGTCTTTTTTGTATAATTCTTCCAAAGCTTTGTTTTTTGTAAGTAATTTTATACCGAATAAATTAAGATTATACGGTCAATTAAAACTGCTTTATTACCTAGCTTTATTGGTCTGTGTGTTTTGTAATATAATTTCCTTCGTGTTATTTTTTTAATTCTTTTTTTATCTTCCTGACAATTGACCCAGCTAACATAGTTATACCATATATTTAGTCAGTTATGGCTTTACGGTCCTTTCAGTCAAATGATAACCCTGTAATGAAATATCACAGACGAATTTTATTTGAAATAAGGCTTACAATATCAAGACTGCAATGGGTTTCTATCTTCCACAGACTGCTAGAAATATAAGCAGGCATTTTATTTTTCTGACAGCATATGCAAAAAGAGTTTATATTATTTGTTGGTTGTTTAACAACTGAAAACATTAAAATTCAATTAATTAACACGCCACTGAACGTTTACACTTTAATATAACAATGGTCTTATTAAAATAGGTACTTGTATTATATTTCACCGCGAGCAAACTTATTACGGGCTATTGTTGGCGGATTTATATTTTGAGTTCAACTCAAACTAAGGTTACTCATGAACGATTTTCTCTTAAATGCACATAAAGCTGTTTTATATATAGAGAGCTTCTTTAACTTTAACTTGTGTAATAAGACATAGAGATACATGTCAATTTTTCTTTTTCAATTTTCTATAAAATAATTTATTTGGTTTTAATGTATTAATTTTATTGTTTTAAGTTTTTTTTTTTTTTTTTTTTTTTTTTAAAAAAAAATTAAAAATTTTTTTTTTTTTTTTTTTTTTTTTCTAAAGATCAGATAAAAATATAGATCCGAAATTTATTTTTGAATTCATTTAATAGTAAGAAACCAGTCAAAGAAGAGATGTGTATGTCGAGAGCTGCCCTAGTCAAATGACAAGTTACTATTGAGTTTAGATTATAATAAATAATATTAAAATAATTCAAGTTTACTTTTTTATACATTTTTAAAAATATTTGTACAGTTTTACAGATTGACAGGGAAAAAAAGTGGCGCCATCCAGCGACGCAATATAAAAATATAACATTTTATTGTATAATTACTTTAAAATACATAACCGAAGTTTTTACCTTCCTTGAAACAATACCTTTCGATAATAAACAGCTTTATTCAATCTAAATACAATCGTAGAACAGTCTACGATCGAGCGAACATTGAACTGCACTCACATCGATCTCTGCGCATGCGCATTACATTATACTTTATGTTAAAACTATTTTAATTTCACTAGCAACTGGTAAAAATAAAAAGCGCTGTAAAGTGTGGCATAGTAGGTAGAGTTCCTCTAAAGCTTTGATGACATAAAGATTATTTCCTTAACCCAGCAATAGGAAAATTAAAAACTTTATATGCAATAAATATATTAATTTACTATTTTTGTCCAAATTTCATAAAACAATCAACACTAAGTAAAAGTAAACTAAACATGAAAATAAAAAAACTTATTTATTCTATAAAAAAAAATTGTTTATGTTTAAAGAATTCAATTCAATATAACTAAATTGTTAATTACAGAATCTCATCTATTTAGCTCCTCTGTTCATTCAGTTATGACAGCATGATAATAAAATCTATAGTGTCACACATCCACGGCTTTTTGTCAGCGATGTTTTGATCAATTCCGAAAGAATTAAATAGGTAAGACGAACTTATGACCACAATTATAGTTTGTTGTTAAAAAGCATTTTCTGTATTCTGGTGTCAATAGGAATTTAATATGAAGGGCGTAGAGACCCAGGGGAAATCAGAAACCCCACTTATCTATCTTATATTATCTTCCGCCCATAATTTATATCCGCACGGACTTTGTGATGAATTATGACTGAGGTATTTTTTTGTTGAAGTTGCCATATAAATATTTTATCTGTAGATGTTCATGTATTGGCAAGGTGTGTGCACTCTGTGGTTTCGTTTTTTTTGTTCCCGCTATTTAAGTAAAAAGAATTGACATTGATATAAGTAATTTAAATAAAAAAACCCCAAGCCCAACAGTCTGCAGGCATACACAACTAAAAGCTATTCACAGCCTTGAAAAAACCGACGTTCGACTTTGACGTTACATTTTCAAATTCTTTTGTGTAAGTAAAAATTGTAAAAATGAAATTATTTATAATTAAATAAAATATCTCTCCGCCACTCGATTTATTTTTAAGTTTTTTGGTATCAGTAAGGAGAAATTGGTTTAATATATTCTATATACATTCCGTTATTATATTTATATTGATTATATTCTCGACGAGTACGAGATTGACTTAATTTTGACAAACATATCACCGACCATCTATTCTTGCAGGCCTATTCTAGTAAGACTTCTCTTATGAAGGGTGACGTTTAATTTTAAGAATGAGAGGGACACTGGATTCGTGTAAATAAAATGAATAATATGAATTATTAATGTACTTTATTTAAATAAATATAACCAATAACATTTATTACATCACAGGAGCAGGGTATAAAACACAAAGTGCTATAGCGAAACATTTATGATAGACAGACCATACATTTAGGGGATTGATAAAAATTATTCACTCGATTAAAATTCAATTAATACAAATGATGGACTGTCCAATAATTTCGTCTATATCTTAAATTGAAATTCCTTAATAAAATAACCTTAAAACAGTAAACACGATTTGTTAGGCCAGAGTTGAATGGTCAATACACGATTTCAATATTGTGCGTGTCATTTTACAGATTCAAATTTGGAAAAATTGACAGTTTTAAGTACTATTATAATAGTTGGATAAAACGTGTTTATCTGTGGACATAAATCAAATCAGTTTAGTTCTGTGACATTTGGCGGGAATTTCTTGCAGATTATACAACTAATGATTCCCTTCCCCTCTACTAATTATGGATGTGTCAAACGAAAAATTCACAGGACACACTTAACTAAGTAAACCGTTATATTTTTATGCGTCACACAACATCAAGTTTTAATAATAAAATTTTGCGTTTATTTCAATAAACATATTAAGAAATCTAAGATATGCATTTCTAACATGTTATTATCGATCTACGAACTAAATACACTTTTTACAATCCATACGTTCAAGCGAGTCTACCCATTTAAATATACTAAACGATTATATTTAACTTTTGAAAACGTAAACTAGCCATAACACAAACTAAAAGTATAATTGTCATTATTGGACGCTGGCTATTTCCATAGATAAGACAATACGACTGTGGTAAATGATTTTGTTTGACGGGATCAAAACAAGCGAATATGAAATTAACCTATAATCTCATTTATACAAATTATATTTTTAAATCTCAAAAGAACTGTAAATGAAAATGATGTTACGTGAAACTAAAGTGAATACTTGATTTACATAAAAGTAGGACTCTTACAGGACAGGATTTTTTATTCTGAAAGCATGTAATGTTTACGAAAGGTCGCCATGAATAATTTTGTTTGATTTATGCAGGACATTATACGTATAATTTTGTTTGTTGGAGAGATATAACTTATTTAATGAGTGTATGTATTACGTATTAGACCAATATTTTCCTTTAGCTTTATAACAATATTAATACATACTATGGCCAGATTATTGTGGCAAATAATGGCAGATATTCTGTATAGCAAGAAAAATCATCGCATGCTCTAGCAACGAGCCCGCAATATTTGGTCGACCGAACAGATCCACCAACAATAGATAATTGTAAATTGTTCAACCATCAAGATGATTTGTTGTATTGTGTTCCTAACTGTACCTGTATCTCTGACGTCTCAATTGTACATGATTACTCGAGTGTACTTAGCTCTATCCATGATGCCGACGGATTTGAAAGTGTACGTTTTCAAAAGGAAAATTATTAAAAACTATTTTAGTAAAGCTAATAATACTGTACATACAATTTGAGGCATTAATATTATTGTTTTACATTTTTAGAGAAATTATAAGTACACAAGAAAGTTAAGTTACTTTGGCAAGATATATATGGTCGAAAACTCAATAAATTAGTGAAAATAGGCCGTAAAAAGGTACCTTAATATCCTTACATGTACTTACTAAATGAGGTACGTTAAAACATTATGACTATTTGTGGATATGATTTACTTTCAAAACTTATTACCTATATTATACATTCGTAATGTTAAAAACGCGCCTAAAAATGTACTTCTCGCGCCAAAGTTGCCAGTACCTAAAACAATATTTAACATACGCATTTCAATATAAAATAACAATTATACAAAAATGCATGAAATGGAACGAGACTTTAGTATCTATAATATCATTATAAATTCAATAAATAATCTTAATAGTCACTTATTGTACAATCATCAACATAGTTAAAATTAACCAACCGAATGTTATAAACTGTAACTACTTTGATAATTGCAAAGTGATAACGAAATCCTAGGAAGGGAAAAAGTATTAAAACTTTTTGGTATAAAACAAAGAGTTGGACAATGTTGTCATACCTAAAAAATCGAGTTAAATCGACGAAAGCTATATCTAGAAATCTATCGACCTTACAAACGACTAGGTGAACTATTTCGACAGCGTAATGGCAGTTATTTGCACGGAACATAGACGGATCCATTCAACGTTCGATTTTATAGGCTGGTATAATCTCGACAGTTGCTATGGCAGCATTCAAGATGGCTAATGGCAGTTGATCGCGCGTCGTTGCAGGCGTCGGATGCGTCTGTGCCAGTCGTCCCGCCATTCCAGCAGCAGTGTCCTGTCTCCAACTGTCAAGCCCGGGAAGCCAGACGACAAACCCTCTTTTTCCACTCCTAGGATTAGGTAGGACCTGAGAACACAATCGTTGAAGATAGATAAAAAATTCTGCGATAAGATTAAAGATAAGATATTCCTTACATTACGAATAAAGTATATTTTCAATAAATAACACTCGATTCTAGAATAGAGGTGGACCTTCCCACGGCCCTAAGACCACGAGTACAGATAATATGTAGAGTCTAGAATGACCGTAAATAGCAAAAACTACAGTTGACATGGTTGATGTTTGATTGACAGGAAAATGTGTTTCAAATGGGTGTCGCGCCGTTGTAACGTATATCAGGCGGATAGATAAAACCTGAACTATAAGATGATATTTCAATGTCAAAGTACGTTGTCTCTTTATTAAACTCAAAGTATGTTATATGTAACGATAGTTAAATGAAAGGAATATTTAGGAGTTTCTATGTTATGCTGCATGTTGGAAAATAATTTTTCTGAGGTACTAATAAGTCAATTAGTCAAAATTGTCCGAGTAAATATAAAATGAACGTCCATTTTTTTTTGCTGATAAATAAAGTTGATCCAAACTTGATATGTGAAGCGTTGTGCTATTTGGAAGCGAGTCACTTGCTATTGTCACGCAATACTGAGATCACCATAGATATCAATCATTATTGTTAGAGAAACCCCTTAAAATAGTTACTATAGTAAATTCTATTAAACAAATCAATTAGCAATTTTCCTTGAAAAAACCTGCAAACGATGTACATTTCGCTCCGACACCGCTAACTGAATGCTTCGGTGACGGGGTAAAGAAGTACTTTATATTGATTTAATCAATGATTAAGCTATGGAGAGCGTACTTGTTAATCTTGATCTTGGGGCACTTGCAGGCGAGGTCTACGTTGCGGACGTAGAGGGCGACGGGCCCTCTGCGCAGGCGGCTGCGCGGCGCGCGCTTGTACACGGCCTGCACGCTCAGCGCCAGCCGGGCCCATCCCTCGCCGCCCGCCGCCTCGCGACCGACCACCCGACCCATTATGACTGCAATCACATCAAATATACCATGACTTGTGACTGAACACTTCACATTTGTACTTCACCAATAACACTCAGTAAATCTCACCGTAGTCGCGGCTGCAAAACTTGTTGAGGTTTAGAGTTCTCGCGCCTGCGCGGCACCGGCCGCACTGCTCCGCTGTCATCAAAAAAATTACAGCTCAGACTGCATCCAATCGTGAATACTTCAATACATTGATATGGGAACGTCTCAATTGCTATTAAGGGCGAATGCAATAGTGATTCATTAGTTGTGGAAGCGTTTCTATTGTCCAGTAAGGCTGAGATTCGTCGTAAATATTCGTGTTTAGGTCCACTTAAATGTGAGCAGATATACTTACATGAGAGTAAAATTATTAGATCATTTTGCTATTTATCATAAAACCTTTAAATTTCTCTGAAATATTACATACGCGGCAAAAATGTCAAATAATGTACACAGTAATTGGCATGCAAGAAACAATGAAACGTTTACCTCGTCTCGCACTTGACACAAATATAAAGAAAACAAAAGGTATGAGATGATGAATAAAATATAAGCCCTGAAAGAAAAGAGGTTTTAATGCAGACATTGGGACATACGCAAACCTTTAAGATTTTAAACATTGTAAACATGACAAGCACTGTGTTATGTTTAGATTAATTATATTAATTTTTTAAATAATTAATCAATTGAATAAATTGCTAAACGATTACTGTTTTTTATTAACTTATCTATATCCAGCTTATGTCCGTAGCTTTTTATGGCCCATTGTGTTAAGATCTGCAGTTGTAAGAACTTACTCAGTACGATTTCGTCAAAATATTACCTAACTTGCGAGAGCCATAATAAATATTATATATTAGTTTCGAACGGCAGTAATTTATAATATTTGTAATAGTAATAAATCTAATGCAATAAAACAGATTTGAAACGTCTAATTGCCGTGAAAACATTCCGGATGTATCAATCAATATTTTGTAACTTATATTATAATGTGATTGATATGGCCGGAGTTAATGTGGCTGGATTATTCGCAGTTGACATACGGATAGTGGAACAAATATTTACTATAGCAATCTAAGATCATAAAAATATTGTTTTTATAGGCTACAAGCTGGTGTCCAGGACTTCGTCTATGTAGGATTAGTATTTCGAGTAAGCGTGGCGTTGAAAAGAATGATATATACTAAGTATAATCTATTTGAAAGTATCTATTAAGAACCTATGACAATTTGAAATAAATTATCAATTTTAATTACCTTGACAATAATGGATTACACATAAGATATATATTGTGCCAGACCTTTTCCAAAAACAAAGTAGGTACTTAAGAAGAAGGTAAACATTTCCATCATAAATTAATACATCCAAATGCATTGTAACTAGCTGTTTTTCTGTTACGATAGTCAGTAGACTAGCTGGCATACGGTAGTTTACCTTTTTTGATATTTTGGACACATCACACAAAATTTTTACGTTATTACGTGAAAGAAAATTTTGCGTTTATAATATTCTTAAAAATAGGATGTTTAAAAAATTAAAAATATTCCAATGAATAATTTAAATTTTACTATTTTTCATATTTTGCATATGCAAACACTCTGAACTAATATAATATTTATAAGGATAAATATTCATCCTTATATAGCAGACCAGTGTATATTTTTAACACAACTTTCTAATCTGTATGTTTTAAGCACTGTGGCCACAAAGATCATAATCTATCAGAACAAGTATGATATCAATTTTATTTTCTTTAGTCCCGTTAGGTGAGAATTGAGATAAAATATTTAAATATTTTCACTACGTAAATTTTATCGAATTATGGAGCGAAATTCCCCTAACATACTATATATAAAATTCTGTACAATTAATAAAAATGTTCCTTAATCAAAATTAATTTAAATCGTTATTAAATAAATTAAATTCATATTTTATATTTTTTGGTATAGATAGTGATATGTCAGGCATAAAAGCTAATCAAGTCATATAAATTATATTGAGTGGTTCCCAATTCAACAGAACCAAAAAAATGTCTGCACAAAACCTCCAGTAAAATATCAGCGTCGATGAGAATTACCTGTTGATAACACAGTGCTTCTCTTATCTATAGGAAAACTTAAATTCATTCAAAAAACAGAATGACCGATGCGGATATAAAGTTGTAGTCAGTAGAGAAAATATTTTAATTAAATTGGTTTTATCGAACATTTGCTAACAGATGCTACACATCTTTTATATGATTGCTAACGTACGAAATCTTATCTACAAACAATTCTGTTGGTTCAGTGCTTTAAGTTGCCCGCCTGCTCATTAGCCCTGAGTGAAACAAGTTTTCATTTTCCAAAATTCACCACTATGGAGAATAGCGGACCACGTGAGACGGTATACCAACATCGGTTGTCATGCAGGTGTAGATGAGATGGAGTGCAATGAAATCCACTTACTACTTACCGCGTCCCGGCTCCGCGTCCACCGCCTCCATCGCTTGCACCGCTGTCACCACCCGGGGGATACCTAAACATTTAATAATTACACTACTTTTCCTTTCATAAAAAGATCGTCAGATTTTTACATGTTGAACTTAGGTTAAGATTTTTCGTGATTTCGAGTTAAGGTCGGGTTGGCTGAGTTTTCAATATCTATTTCAATTAACAGTACGGGCGTTATACCTAATTTGTATGGCGAAATCACGATTAAACGATTTATGATAAGTAAACTTTCTATTGTAATACTGTGACTTTTCAATTTAAATTTTATTTTTATTATCTAAAAAATGCAATACTTACGTATACAGGGGGCAATATGACTTCTGGACTGTTGATATCCCTTGGCGCAGCGGTTGCAGGTGGTTCCGGTCACACCGTCCTTGCACGGACACTGACCACTTGTCTGATTACAGGTCTTGCCACTGGCGCCTACTGGATGACAGTCGCATGCTGGAAATTGTTAATTCATATTAATTATTCTGGAATAATCGGCAACTTTTTCTATTCTTAATATTTGCTTTGGAGTGATAAGCCATATAAAATTCTCTACTTTGTTCAAATATGTAAATAGTAGTGCTCTGTATTCGATCGCACTAGATCTACTAGGGGTTGATTTAAATCAAAATAGTATATGTTTTTTATGTCTTTTTTTGAGAGATATCAAAAACTATTAAGTAGTTTTGCGGGAGTGTAATGAACACTAAGGAATATTAACGTTTATATTATTAGTAGGTTTTCATAGTTAATGCACAGATTATATGTCTTTTTATTTATATGTTCAGAGTTGGAACTCTGGCCTGCAGGCTGCATCTTTTTTTACATCGACCATCAATCAGAGTGTTATCAATAATTTTAACCTTGACAATTGCAGAGATTACTTATAATAATAGATGTTTAAAAAACTAAAGTTTTAACTCACGGGAATAGAGGTTAAGTTTGAAAATTGTAATTAAATCCAACTACACGCTAACTAAATAAGCATTTGTCTTGTTCGAGACAAACCCATGTTCATCGCAATGTTGCAAATTGACCGCAGTGACATTACACGCTGAAGTTGCAAGGATCTGTAGACACTACAGCAGTGAAGCTTTGCAATTAATTAGCCTCACCTTCTAGCCATAAGGTTAGTTGTGAAAATCTATATAAATATATCGTTTTTCGTTCTTAATGGTGCTTTCGGTAAAACTTTTACGAATACAGTCAATATACCTTAATCTTAATAAGAGATATAACAAAATAGTTTTAAACGTAAGTATATTTGACAGAAAACCGACAAATTTAGACGATAACGTTCATCAACCGTTCAGTATATATATAAATATTTACAGGTGGAATCGTAAAACTATTATTATCTCCCTCCAAAATAAAGGAAGTTTAGCCTTTTATAGGTTTGTTGACATGCTCATAAATACCGCCATTTGTATTTCGTATGTGACTATTTCATTGAAATGTGGAATAGATATTTGATTAAACAGCAGAAAGACTTCATGCTTCAATATTGTATTAGTCACAATTGCTTAATAGTATTAGAGCAAAAATACCCGGTCGAGTACATCAACTTGCCGTTCTATTACAAAGAAAACTTTATGTAACGTTAAATGGATATTAATAAGAATATAATCATAAAAATGGCAACACACACAAAATATGTCGCAAATTATTTTAGGTTTAAATAAATATAGTAAGATGCAACTCAGGAACACAGACTTATAGTGTGAAATGAAAGATATCCAAGTTTAAATGATCGTTGGAAAATATGAATAGACAAATCTCGAGCAGTAAGAACAATATTTCTAAAACCAAAACAAATAACAAGAAACAAAACAAAGAAAATAAAGAAAAAGAACGACGAATGCTAAAAATATAAGGGTTGCCACTTAACTAAACCGATATGATATGGCGTCAATACTTTATAGAAGGTTTTAACCAAATATTACAAGCTCCAATAGAATCATGTATAAATCACAATTTTTAAACTCTTCATAATATATTAAATATATAAGATACAGGTTCTGGTTAAAGCTTGTGACTCTTAAGCACAAGGCTACTGTTTAAAATAAAACTAAGATTGAGTCAGTGACTGATGAACTACCTCTAACGTAAAGTAGTATACGAAGTATAGGATTTAGAAATATTTTCGTGTTGCACAGCCCTATAGACAATTCAGCGCGGTCACCAAATAGATTGTCCATAAAACCTTTTGCGAATCGAAGTTGCAACGAGCCTCGCGGGATCCGTTAGTAACAACTTCGGTTAGTGCTGACTGTCGGGATTTTATTGGCTAGTTAAGTTTCCGATTTAACTGAGAGCTTTTGGTAGAAAAGCTTTTCTTCAATTGGCTACGTATAACAAGTGCTGAGCGTTGTGGTCCCTCGTGTATAATAGAGGACATGGCAACATTTTAAGTAAAACAAAGCCGGAGGATTTTCTTAAAAAACGAACACTAACATTCTCGTATTTGCTCCGAAGTTACTTAGGACAGAAGCGTTGTTTGGGTACAATTTTAAACTATCCACAACCAAGTAATGATTCTTTCTAATATTTTGATGCAGGCATGAATAGTAGAATGCCTGGTTCGAACAGGCAGACGCAGCGTGGGACGCCCTTCTGCCCGCTGGACCGACGGCCTTAGGAAGGTAGTGGCTGGATGGGGAAGGCCGAGGACCGAGTGTTGTGGCGCACCTTGGGAGAGGCATGTGTCAAGCAGTGGACGAATATAGGCTGATGATGATGATGATGATGATGATGAATAGTAGATAGGAGAGGAGATAGGAGAAGCTGTACTTACGTTTGCAGGCCTTCTTATGTGTGATCGGTTTCGTGGGGTCTCTGTAGTAGCCCTCCCGGCAGTAATGGCAATGTCTTCCTGCGGTGTAGTGACGACACTTGAGGCAAACCCCGCCGCTCGCACGACCAGACAGCTTGTACAACTCCATGTTGAAGCGGCATCGGCGCGCGTGGCCATTACAGTTGCACTCTGGAAAGACGAAACATGAATTTTTTTTAATCTCCTGCATTTTCCTTCGTTTTTGGTTTCTTTTCCCCCCCCCTTTTCCCCAAACTTCCTCTTCCCCCCCCAAAAACCCCCGGGGGCCCCCCCCCCCCCCCCCCCCCCCCCCCCCCCCCCCCTTTTTTTCCCCCTTTTTTTCTTTTTTAAAATTAAATACATAAAATCTGAATACCACATATAATGAAGGCTCTCTTAAAAGCACAAAAGGATTTTATTAAATATATTATCCGAAATATTTTTACAATTATTATGAATAGATCTATAATATATCTCATAGGTATCATTATAACAAGTATCTCATAGGACGGATTTCAATTAAAGCATAATTTTGTCAAGTGTACACGAAAAAATATCTACTTTGTTTAAAGAGATCGGTAAAAAAGATTTTGCTCATATTTTCGTATTTTAAAAACTTGAAAAATGACGATTAAAAGACCGGTAAGTTGCGTTCATTGCCACCTACCACCCGTATTGATCGCTTTCCCCAATTTGATTGCTGAATATTAATATCATCTTATTACAATTATCATCACCTAACGTCAGAACATTTAAACGCCGCCATTATATTTCATAAAGGCTCCAGTAGAGCAACGTAAGCATTAGTAGAAACGGGAATATTAATCGCCTGTGTTTGTGGCGTGCAACAGTTGCCTAATGCGCCCATATATCCTTGTACATTGGGATTACGGTGACCACACGCGTCGGTTGGCTGGGATACATTCTGTCGATTCGGCAAATTGTTATCGAAGCGGAGTTTTCATTGTATGTTTTAAATAGTTTCACATCGGATCTAGCAATTAACAGCGGCATATTTAACAAAAATATCTAAATATTATTAATTTTTATTTAGTGTGAACTAGACTCGCCTACGAAAGGTTTCGTACCATTGTCTTAGTAGAAAAGCGTTTTTTTATATTGGAATCATTTACATTTTATTGTGAGACCATTACACCTTCCTGCACATAACATGGAATGAATAATAAATATAAAGCGGACAAGAGCGAATTAGACTCCCATTCGAAGGGTTTCGTACCATTATCTTATGATAAAATCTCGTCTTTTGCATTAGATTTGCTTTAAACAATTAATTTTCTATTTATAAGGGCAACATAATCTGCCATGAGATATAGCCACGCGACCGAAAGAGGATTCTCACTTATAAGATTCCATTTTCACCATTTCGGTACTGAACCTACAAACATTACTTGTTTATTTTTAACTAGCAGGCGAAAATATCAACCAGCAATGCAGGTCGGGACACAGTGCTTTGTAAAAGACCCTGACATATCAAACGTTCTCCATTACGAGTCCACCATATCTTAACCAGTATTTATGAGAATGGTAAAAATATCCATTTGAACTACAAAATATGTGGCCGAATGAAACTGTCATCGGTACAAGCTACGTTAACCAGATGGGCTTTATGTTGTTTTCATCTCCCACTAAATATTCAGAACCAGGCGTGACGAAAGCTTCATTTTTATTTAGAAGAACATTTATAATTGAATATACGAAAGTTACTACTGCAAGCTTAAACACCCTAGTTTGTTGCCTGAGAAATGTATTTTATTTCTACAAATGCATTTAATAATAAAGAAATATCAAATATCAGATTTTTACGACTGTCTAACAAATCGCAACAATATTTAAGACTATTTGATTAAAAATGATTTAACAAAATGAGTTTGGTAGCAGGTTGTTAAAAACAAGTTACTATATTTATTGAAATTGTTATATATTTAAGAGGGACTATATAAAAATAAAAAGACGTACAAAGGGAGTGGAGTATATGTATAAACGTAATAATGTTAGAGGCAGTACATTCATTTATTTACAGATTCTTTATATTTGACATTTAATTTTAATTTTAAAACGTATAAGTCATATTTACATAACAGTCCCGAGAGAATCCTGCTTTATATGTAAAATATTTTGAGGAATTGAGCCGTTTCTCTGGGAAAGCGGTTAAGGTAATTTGTCCCGTCGGCTATTTACAATTTTCACATAACTCTTGGCAATAAATAAGTCGTTGTAGCCACAATAAATCAGGCTGCGAGTGTGCCTGAAGCTGAATCATCAATTTGTTTAATGGTCGAAGAAAATTATGGGTTTTACTTCAGTTTTCTTGACAGATATTTAACCTTTTACTTAGCCAATTCTTGAACTAAATAATCGTTGTGGTATAACAAGATATATTTTACATATAATATACAAGTCAGGTTATAAATTGTTGAAGCTTTTGCTTACTTTGACTGAGACCGCCACAAATTTCCCCAAAATGGAAATTTATACATTTTATATTTTGTAATTATGTATTAAATTCAATATTAAGAGACGACGTAAATAAACACATAAGTAGAACACTGAGACCAATAGAAAGCACGACAGCCAGGATGGTATATTTGGTAAGATTTAAATTGCCCAACGTATGTGGAACAATAGATATTTTGGAAGATCAAAATCATTCATGGTCACGTGCGTCCGTGTATTTGTGTATTGGGGGATAAGTCATGCAGGAAACGTGTGAGCACGTCGACTGACCCCTGGAATCATTAGCGACGGCTAACTTAGGCCCGCGCCGTTACGTGCAAACAGCAAGGTATATAAGCAAAAATATAAATAGCAGATTTTAATGACAGCAAAATGCTTATTTGTAAATATTACTTACATTTCGATGATTCGAATACATTCAACAAAAAGTTCTAAGCACAGACTAGCTTGTATTTTGGAGCCTTCATAGAGATTTCTACATAGATACTATATAATCATCTTTACTGCCGATGTAGTTCTACATATTAACTACCTTCTAAAAAACTATTTAAATAAACCAATGGTTAAATAACCAGTAAAGACACCACAGCATTCTTATACGCAAAGCACGATTGAGTATAGATAATATCGTTTTCAAAATATTTGCGCTAATTTCGACAATTCCTAAAATTAAATGAACATTTCGTGTTTGGAGAGAAAATTATTTTCATCTGAGATGTAACTTATGTAATGTTTATATATAAAATTTGTTTTTGGTAATTATAACCAACAAATTTAAAAATCAGATATATTTTTTTTTAACCAATTCAGTTAGTAACATATATATCTGATCCATACATTTCCAATGCCACCCCAATATCAAAGATCCACATCACGTCTCCCTAGTTCATACGATGAGGGGTGCTCAAAATTGGCCCCTTGATAACGATATTAATTGAATTATAACTAACTCGTGCACCTAATTGCCGACGGTTAAACACCCTGAAATTTTGATGAAGGTACATAAAGATCATATTAATATTAATGAATTAATTATTACTAATTATACTGACAGCGGTTGAATAGTTGACGTGGGATATTATTTGTACCAATATGAGGATTTCAGGTAAAACTTAATTTGTACAAGCTTAAAATGCGACATAGACGAGATCTGAAAGCTTATCCCGTGTTGTCGTTGTAGTTGACGTAGACACTTTTATGATATATAGCAGCTTTTTATTAAGATTAAGCGGATCAATTTGTACAAAACCCCTAACGCATCATCATAATAAACTGAATATTCGACGTGTTTATTATCTGTAACAAACATCAGTTAACTGTTCTAGATCTCAATTCAATTCAGTAACAAATAAACCATCGTTTATGATTGGGAAGCGGCCGTCAGCGGCATACAAACAAAACATACTGAATAAATAAATCAGGCTTCTAATCTCAGCTCAGTGAGTAACCGTCGCCTAGCTGTTGCTCTGGCTACATGGAGTACACACTTGTGATTTTTATTTATTGATTCTCACTGATTGGACATCAAATTTAATGAAGAAGTAAATTACTAAGCTAAATAATTTGTTTGGTGGATAATTAATAGGTCTTCGGTCGTAATTTATGACTGATGTGGGTGAAACCGCGGGTCTCTGATGGTAATGGGATAATTACGCGCTTACCTCCGTTAAAGTTACACTAATGTAAAGGCAGTGTGGAACCTCAGGTCCTTGGTTCAACCCCGGCGAGATAAATTTACATTATTTATCGATAAGCTCAGGCGTCTGATTGATTAAACATGGTTAATGAGTAAAATGAATCAGATTTTGACCTATACGACACACGAAGGAAACCTTTAGTTATTTTAAAATAAGGTGTCCTCCATCAGAGGCTTATAGAACTTTAACAATCATGAAAAATTTGAAACACTGAATAAAACTATTATATGTAAATAAAATAGTCTAAGAATTAAACATATTCCCCGATCAATCTCACAAGTGGAAAGGATATTGTACCGTCTCCCTAACCGCCATTCATCTAAGTTGGACACCTGCCAAAGTTACAATACAATTACGCAGTTTAACGCACTATTTGCCTGATTACGCATAGATTTATTGCTCTCCTATTGAAGGGTTTGTTTTCAGTTTAAATTTAAGATAGCATATTTGTCAACAACGTTTTAATCGATTGTACGTATCACGTACTCAAATCGGATATTGTAAGAAAGATTAACATTTGTAGTAATTTCAGCTGGACAAATGACATATTAGTCTTTCATTAACATAACTGTTACTCATTTGAAGAATGACACTTTATTAACGGATTTAAGTTATGTATTTTTGCAAAATTTAAATATATTTAAAGTATATAATATATGTATAACTAAAACAGAAAAAAATAAATATATATTACCTGAATATTTTGTGCTGAATATTGAAATGACCACGCAGGCGGGCGTGAGGAATCGCTTCGAATGCATAATACATTCACAAACGCCGACAAAGCATTGTGTATATTTTTCAAGAATTGCGGGCATTGGGTGAACCAAAAAGTGTATAGAGATAATTAGCATATAGCTGTTTCTGTTAAGTATATTTTGTATAGCTTTTAAAACTTTTCCTTATTTCAAAATAAAATCTACGAAAGCTTAGACTTCGTGATTCATACAGAAAGATATTATCGTTGCCATTTTAACTACAATGTCAAAAAAATTTACACACATGCTTTAAAATATACTATGTACTGACTCAAAATATTTTCTTTTATCGATATTATTACGATTATTGGGCTAGCTAGATGGCAGTGTCGGAAAAGGGCCTCCTAGCTGTCCATTGTGGGCGTTGTGACGCCATGATTTTCAAAAAAAAGCATACTAATATTATCGAACATCTTATCATTTCATTGTTCACAGTTTCACACAAAATTAAACCATCAAAATAATCGACCAAGATTCAAAGTCGATAGGTCAGCATGCGTCCACCTCACATGGCAGCTGTCAACCGAACATATGACAACTCTATTAGACCAATTTATTAGCAATTTTCCGTGAAAAAATCCTCAAGCTTTCGACGCAGGTTTCTCCCCGACACCGGAGCAACCTCAGGAATTTTGCGGAATAAATTGATCTAATAGCAACGCTTGATTCTATTAACCATCGAATATATAACGTCTGCCAGTACACGTAACTTGGTAACCTATTCTTATATAAAAATTATATGATAGTGTTTTGTTACATTTACTAACTTGTCATTTTCTGTTATAAATTGGGAGTTAATGAAAAATAATGATTTCGCTAAAGCTTTATTTTATAAAACAGTATTCCAATTGATTCTACTATATTAAATTGTTAAAGTTATAAGTAATTTACGAATAGTATGCGCTCTTCGACGAAAAACTATCCGTGTTGGCTCAGTTATACTTTAAACATAAGGTAGCTAAAATTTTGATATTATATATCCTTTAACATAATGGTGCGAGGCTTATCCAACCCGTTATTCGTGTGCCAGCGTATAAACTCCAAAACGCATCGATCCAAGTCCACAATAAATATTTCATAAGAGGAAATATTCCGTATACAATCGACACTTCTCTCTGCACCGGTTCACGCTGAATCGATTTGTGGAGTGATAAGAAAACAATATTTGCGAATTCACATTGGTTATTTGATATATAAAAAAAATATTGGATTATACGTGTATAGAACCTCCAAAATAAAAATGTATTATTTTTATATTAAATTATTTAAGTATAGTCTTATATTTATTTATGTATATATTCAATCAGCGAATTAAGACATATTATGATGACCACGTTTTTTGGCTATACAAGTAGTTGGGACCATTGTTAATACATTACAACAATAATTTGATAAAATATTTCCGTTTTTATATTATTATATTAATAAAAACTTGTTCATCGCTTTTTCAATCGCCGAATCAGTTTTATAAATTCATTGATAGCATTTTAATTAACTAGTGTAATCGGTGAAGTGGATCGCGAGCTTACAAAATTTGGTATGACTTTTGAAAATATTATCTCCTGAGGAGTCGATTACACAGTTTTCTTGTTCTCAAAACAAAACAGATATCATACAGACATACAACTGTACAGTTAGCACAACTTGAAATTCAGTGCCAGTTTCATCGTGGTACACCCTAGAAATCGAAATATCAATAATCTACTTACTTATAAATGTGGAAGGAGGTCTAACATTGCACTGTATTAAAGTGATAGCGTAGACAGTAGACAATTGGCGGGATAAGATCTTAGTGTGCCAGAACTGAATAAACCTTTAGTATATAACATAATAATGAATAGTATTATAAAAATACTGGTAAATATGTCATAAACAATTAATACCTCTCGATGATGTTTAAGTTTATGACCAATAAAATACTTTGCGAAATGCGTTTTAAATTATTCCATTATACCTATAACTGTGTGATTACCTAATTACAACCTAACCTGACCTAATACATTTTTACCTGAGATCAGAGAATAATATAAAACCACTGAATTATGGATGCAGTTAATATCAGTTCAAACCTTACGGACACAATAACATTAAATTTAACAAGGTGAGATGTAAACCGTTTATTAGCTTAATAATGTGTTTAAATTTCTGTGAAAATTGTTAACAATCTCGGTTTAACTGTGGATTCTCAGACGCTGTTTAAAGTTTTTCATAAAACGTCATTTTGTTAAAAGAGACAGATGAGCGTTTTGAATCAAAAGTTGACTGAGGTCAAGGTCTATAGCACGAAGAACGTCTGTTTACTAGTTTATTTTTCCTTTTATACAACATTTTTCACATTCAGCATGATGATATACATACTATATCGTTTTGGCTCTCTGATAAAATAATTATTGAAATCCATTCAGTAGTTTTTGAGTTTATTCAATACTAACATACCTACATGTACACAAATCCTTTTATATTTAAACTTTTTTACAATTTTAATATATTAAAATTGTTTACTATTTATTAAATCTATACTATACTTAGCTCATGAAAAAGCTAATAGCTCCATATCATATTAGGTAATAGATCACCTGAGTGCTTTTAAACATGAAGTACCTAATATTACCGTTAAACTTTTAAAGAGCTTTTGATATAGCTCCATATACATCTAGTTAGCTAGACATTACGTAGCAATAATTTATGCCTCATTTTCATTCCATCTACAAATATTTTTGTATAAAAAAATATTTAATTACACAATTAATAACACAGTAATGGTCTTAAAATTAAGAGATATTGTTAAAATTGCGGGTAGTTGAGTAAAAATAATTGCATCCTTTGATCGAGCGCCGTCGGCTCAGAATTTAATATGCAGCCTCCGACATCAAAGAGAGCTCCCAAACACAAATTAAATAAAGCAAGAGATGCAAGTTATAAGCGTACGAGTATTTCCCATTTCTAATGTGATTCTCATATCATAAACTACACTACAGTATAATATAGTTTTATATTGTTTTTTATTGCTTGGTTTTCTGCGGTATTTTTATATCCATTCATCGTTGTTGTTATATATCAAATATTTAATTTGATTTGAATAATAGTGCATTGTATAGATGCATTATTATTCCTACCTAGTTATAACCACACGAGCGAGCTTAGTTATAACTTATCATGGGGCTACACGACATGTGCGAATATACAGATATTCTATAATATTTACTTGATTGAATTTAAAATGAATGAAGAAACAGAGGCGTTTTGTAATAGAGCAAATAAGACGAATCAAGTCTTTTCAGTCTAAATTATCAGTTTGAAAATTGTTATTTTTCAACATAATTTAAACAGTGCTACAGTAATTTAGTTTGTATCAGTTTTAACTTAGTATTCATTTAACGGATCTATTGGGTTTCTCTTGTCCCTTGTGGCACCGACCAGTCGAGAGCAAATATTATTTCAGTTACATCCGATTGCTTTTTTGCGGCACAAATGGAGTGGGCTCGGGCTCGCGAATCATTATTAAATAATTTAAATGAATTCTTCACATGTTAAAATATAATTGTTTTACGTATAAGCGTAAATATTTGGCAAACTGAAACGTTTTATTCATTTAAAATATGTGTTTAAAGTGATTTTGATTACACTAATTATTCAAGTTACAGTTTTAAGTTAACACTTAAGTTTCGCACTTAATATAATTTTACTTCAACATCGCCTTTATACACGTCACGTCGCTCGGCGAAATATTTGGCGATTGGCCGTTTAGTCGTGGCATGAAAAAAATTAAACCTATACTAAGATTTCGTTTTAAAATACCTTTATATTTTTACAAACAGCACTATAGCGCGAGGCTGACTTGTGCGAATGCGGTTTAAGGCCTCAAATGTCGCTGTGATTCAAGAAAAGTTTAATCAAAATTGCACTCTTACCTCAAGTACACTTTAGACCCTTTCTGTCGTGTACATGAGAACTTTAAATCGATAGTTTTTGGTTTAATAATAGGGATAAATAATAAACAAACACATTTCGTATAAATAAGCATCAAATTATAAAATATTTCTGTGCAAAAACAGTAAAACAATGAAAATTAAAATTTTTTTTTCCATGTGCATTAAAAGCTTAAAGGTAATGAAAACTGACAGCTGTCAAATGTCAACCCTTCATCGCTTCATCGAAGCCTCGAGAGCAAACAGACTGAGTATTCTTTATTTTGATTGAATTTCATTACATTATCGATTACCGACAATAAGTTTACAATTTGCGGCATAGCAGTTATTTCAATCTTTGATTTATATTATTTACATATGATGTTTGGAATAAAAATAATGTAACGTTTATATTGGTTTAAACAAATTGTTAGAGTAACTAACATAAAAAAATAGTAAATGTAAAGTTTCACAACAATACTTTATTTATATATTTTTTTAGTATTTATACATATTATTATTATATACATGAAGTTATTTTCACATATAGTTTGGAATTTCATATAAAATACATATATATATATACAAAACCCTGAATAACAGATCTCTTTAAAATTTACTTCAACTGGCTGAAAAGTGTGACAACTTCAACTAAAATTGAGCAAATAAAAAATACATTTCTCATGTCCGCTGCTTTATTTATGAAATAAAATAATTATGGATAGTGGTGTGAAGTGAGCCGCATTAGTTGGTTTGTTTCCTTAATAAAAAATCATGTATTTCCTGTTTCCTTCTCTCTTCGTTAAGCAAATGCTGCATTTTTATCTTATGCTCCTCATGAACAAACTCGTGCTCTCTACTCGCTATCCTCTTTTGTAATTCTATCAATTCCAGTTTAGCCGTTGCGACATTGGAGGAGTTCATGCAATCATCTTTCTTCCTGACGGTTTTTTGAGATTGTCTTTTAGAGACAGCCCTTCCCCTGTTTTCTAAAAGAGTTTTTAAATTATTTATCCATATAAATTAAACAATTAAAGGTAATTTGGGTTTGCCTGGAAGAGATCGATTCTGTTGTACTCCTATTCATTAAGTTACGTTTGTTATTTTTTTTTGTAACGCAACAAAGTGTGACGATCCTAATTTATTATATATTTAAAATGCACAATTTTATTTAAAATAACATTTTTTTTTTGATATTGGTAGCCTACATAAACAATGTACAGGAAGAGCTAAAACTACTACGTTACTTGAATGCAGAAAAATGAAGTAAATTATACGAAACACTAATACTATTAAACATTAAAGGAGTTTACCAATGACTGCTGTATCGTCTATCACGTCCGGTATGACATAGTCAACGTCGTCTGGCGTCTTCAGTACACTTCGTCCATTCATATCTTCATCGGAATTTTCACTTTTAACTCGAATTTCTACAACGCCATTAGATTAAAAAAAGTATCCTGAGTGTGTTGATATCAAAACACGACACCAAATTGTTAAAAAGATGGCGTTGTTCATGCCCCTTAGTTTTTTTAGTCTTCATCACAATCATAGCACCTAAGTCTAAATTATTACTAACTTATTAACCTTCATATATATGGATCTTTGGTTTGAAATAATACTAATAGCTTTATTTAATTCAATAAATACAAAGAACGACATGACAGTGAAACATAAATAATAAAAAATAAGAAAAATAAACATGTCTGTATTATATGGACCCCTCTCGGGTAAAAGCCTGTTTTGAAATAAAGTTTTATTATTATTAAATATTTCATGATCATTATTATGATTGAATGCGCCGAAACGATTGTTTTAAAGTAACTCAAGATTATTCCTGTCATGTAGACTTTACGCTTTGAGATACATGTATTTATAGGTTCACAGTGTAATAAAAGAATGATTGAACGTCAATAAAATTTAGTTTAAGAACTGATATGTTAAATAATACGCGTGTTTCAATTCGGTTAAGTCTAAATACACGGCACAATTGCTAATATACAATCGACACTACACTAGGACTTTGCTCACCCATAACATTCTCATTTCGGACGCTATTTGTATAAATGTTAAGAATCGTCTTTTCAATATCGGACAGGTTCGGTTCTCCCGCGTTGCCCAGTTCGATATGTCTCGATATCTTTCTTCTGATGGCCTTTTTCAAGCTCTCATACTTTAGTTTTAGTGTTTTAGCCGTCCTCGGTGTAAACCCTGACACCGCATTGAAGTTTACGGATAACTTATTCCACGTCGCCTCTTTCTCTTTGTTTGTCGCCACATCGTTTCTCTTGTTCTCAATTATGTGGCGGTCCTTTGATACCAAATCGACGAGAATGTGAATTTCACAACTGTTAAAGTTAATCGCTCTATCGCGATTCATTTTTAAACTTATATAATTAGAGAGAATTCTTAAACTTTGATATAACTATGGGGACAATCTGTCGGATATATGTCAATTCCTGTATAATGTCACAGATCGTTTTTTTATGAAATCCGAAACAGGTTTTATTTCAGATTAATTGTCAGAGTTTTCTTTTAGCTAGTGACATTTCTTAAGTCTACGAATCAACGTTTTGTATGAAAAAGAAGCGTATTTACTGAATTGAAAAATGGATTAATGTGAACTTTAAAGACCATGACGACGAGCTACCAGTGATCGCCTATTTGCTCTACCAGCTAATCTAAAACCATTAAAAGCAGTGAAAAAATGTTTTAACATCACGCCGCCGTCAGAAATAATGAAATGAATAGATGAAAAAATATTTTTTTTAAACAAATTAAAAAAACATGTCTTAAATAGATACAATGATCAGGTAGATTAGATACATTAATTACTGGAAAAAACAAATGATAATGGTTTACATGTAATGTAGTTTAAAAGGAAATATGTATGTATTCAATAATTATAATTAAATGAAAAAATAAATAAATGCTTTATATAAAATAAATCTCCGAGATTACTGTTGTCTTTGTTATGAAGAACAAAAAATATTAACCCATTATTAAATCTATATTGATTTCTAAAATAATGTAGCTTAAATTACCAAACAAATGAACGGCTTCGATTAAAAGAAGTAATTATAAGACCTCTTTACAGGTAATCATAGTGGATTCGCCATTAATAGACCGGAGATGAACAATCTCTATAAATAATTGAATTATAATTAAACCGAATCAATTCGAAGCCTTACAATACTTGCTCTAAATAAAAAAAGTAGGCTAAGATCGGAATGTATAATTTCGAGAGTAAATAAAAAACCGGGCTGGAGCGAATCAGACTCGCGCCCAATTGTTTTAGGGAATTTGTCTGTTTTGTGGGAGCCCTATGAATATTTATTTAATTTATTTATTATGGAACAGAAAGACGGACAGCTAAGTCTCAGTAATATTATCCTTTGATACCAACGTTAGCAGGATAATACCTTGTCTAGGTTTCTTTAATGAAACTAAAATCGACTCATGTTTTTTAAATTATGGGTTTAATTCGATGGCACACCTCCCATTATAGAAATGTACGGAATTAATTAATCATAAAAAGTCGAAATCTTACATATTAAATTTTATTACTATAACTAATTACATTACGTTAGCATAGATATCGCGTTCAAAGTTTTGTTATAAACGTATAGAACTCGCCTAAAGCAAACAAACGTGGCTGTATGATCCCAAATATGTTAGTTATTAAATAATTCACACTTCAAATAGTATGTCATAACATAATATATGTATTAAAATGTGCAATAGGGTATTTAAAGCCGCCGGGTGGCCGCGACTCGAAAATAGCGTGAGCATATCATAAAAACATCCGATTGAGATCAAATCGTGAAGGCTGCGGTTTTTTCCGGAATTTCACGAAACTCACTGCTTCGTATTATAATTATTCTGGTGCAAAATGCTCAGCTGTTTCAGTGCGATATACAAATTAAGGTTAAAAAGACTTTAAGCATTCGGCATAGGCATTTTTAAATGAATTATGATACATTAGATGTTTCGTGGATCGGGTTCTAAACTTGAACACACAACTTCAATTTATATTATTCACTATCCACCATAGGATTTCCTTAGTTAGCCTTGTCTAAATTTGTTACACAACACCGTCCTAAGCAACCCTTTATCTAAAGAGTTTCTTATATATATCTATGAACTTCACTATTCCCCAAATGTTCAGCAGATTATGAAGTACGAAGTACGCTAATAAAGATAAGGCTGTCAGGGTGTTAGGACGCATTCACAACACGTGCGGAGATAATACTGTGGCCCTAATAAAGTTACCCTTCCATTGTGTACGATTGTTTGCATCTGGTATTGTTTGTTACGACTTTGATCTTCAATTACAGTTAATACAGACGAAATATTAGATACATTTCATTTGTATAAAATATGTTATATAGTCTTATTAAAGGTATACAATATTTTTTGTTCATACCAAAGTCCTGGTACTTCTCATGTAAGCTATCTAGCAATACGTATAGAGAACACACACAATAATTTCTAGCTACAGTAAGTTTAAAATTATTTCCATTTGTTAATTCTTTCTCGCTCCATAGATAAGTGTGTGTACAAACATGTGTAATGAATTAATAGACGCATGTATCTGGTATTATCGTGTATCGGAAACGCAGATCGTGACGATCAATCTTGTCAACGCAATACCCATTGCGCAGGAGACGGAATGTTGGTTCAATTTTGACCGATTATAATATATTTCAGTTAATGATGATTATAACTTGCATTCTTTTTTTAAAATATGAGGTGATGTTAGGTAAAACGTGACAAATATTTTCATTATTGGCTGTAACTAATGCAGTATACAATGGTGGTTTTATAGTAATGGTGAGGTCATATATTATAATTTTACTATTGTTTATGAGATCTAATAAAAAGAATAGCCTGCGGTTAGACGCGTGCGCACGTTGAGGGTTGTCACTTTTTAATTTCAACGAAATGTGAAATTTTATGTCACGATGTTTGTCCGCGATGGACTCCTTAACTACTTAATCGATTTTAAATTAAATTGGCACACCGTGAGCAGTCTGGTCCAACTTAAGAGATAGGATAGCTTAGATCTTCAATTATAGTCGCAATTTTATTTTATTGCAAATTATTTGTCTACAATCAATTGACAGTTACAATTATCTGTTAACTCTAAAAGATTCTAACAAATACGATACTTTACGACTGGAGTAAGCAATCAATAGATGGCACTGCTATGGGAAACCGACAAACGTATCATATAAATATTAGTTATATTATAAATCAAAAGATTTATTAACCTAAATAAAATACAGTTTTATTGTTTTAAACGCTTTCGATTATAAACATATCCCTGCACACTTAAAGCTGATAATTATTTTTATTGAACTAAAAAAATGATTGCTAGAAAACACCGCGACACTTTTGTCTCTTCCCAAAACAAAATTTTTTGTTTTTTTCAATTCTTAATATTTTTGTTTTCAAGGCCATGCTTAGTACAAAAGATATTTCATTTTTTTCTTAAGTTTTAAGTAGAATATAATCAACCCTACACTGTTAAAGCGCGTGTAATAATTTTGACACTTTCACCGATGGCAGCGCGACCCAAGGGTCATGGAGTCACGCCTGGTATTGTGTGGGCCGTGGGCTGTGGGCGGCGTCGATATGTCGACAAAATGTGTGTCTTAATTGGCTAATAAAATAATCGTTTTTATAGCTAATTATCCCAATCAAGGGCGATAAATTACGAATGCAAAAAAATGTGTGGGATCACATCGCGTTTGCTAAATTTTTTAACCATAACTTTGTTTAAATTTTAAATCGTTGATCTAATGAGGTAAGATTATTTTAGAATGAACAACAATTTATTTTAAAGACATGGTTTAAAAACTTGATTAAGTAACATATTAACAAACGTCCGGAATCCACTTCCGGAACTTAGATAGGTAAATAATGTATCTTATATTCGAAAATTCTCCTCGTCTGTTTAAACATTCCCTAACAGTACAATAGATCAGATTGAATAAATCGTGTTTATTATCTCTTCGTGAATTTCGCATACAATTCAAATCATTCGCTATACATTAAGCGGTATGTTAATGAAAGTGAAGTGGACCGTGGAAATATGCCTTGTCAGCAATCAATCTACATTGTTCCAGTGTAACCAATGACCTGTGCAATGCTGAATAATTCCAAGATGTAACAACTCATTGCTTTGCTGTTCATTTGATCATATACGAATTTATCAAGTTGCAGTTAGACAAAGATGTTCGCAGATTTCACTAATTACGATTAGTATATTAAAAGAGTAGTCACTCGTTTTCTCTTTCGACAAACTGTGGATAAGCTACGAAGAATAGAGAAAGGTAATTTAGTAAAGAATGTTTGGGTTGTGATGATGTAGGTATATACCGTTGGAGAACCTTCATTTAATAAAAAAAATAATTTGTGCAAATTTTTATTTTTACAAATTAAGTGTCGTCCTTAAACTTAAAAAGCAGCTCGAAAATATTTATAATCCTATTTAAGTTCTTTCAAGATATAAACAATGAGATTGATTGTTGATTCGAGTCAGTAAAGTTCAATAAATTGTGTTTATAAAAAATAGACTCCATATAACACCAGTAGTATAAAGTAAAAAGGTTTTATATAACTAAAAAATTTAAAGCTACTTATTTTTCTATTAGACGTGTGAACCTCACTAGAAAATTACAATATTATTTCCAATGAAACAAACCTCGTCGTCTTCCTATTTTTAAGTTTCGTTTGAACTTAACAGCCTTGTTAAGTCGTAAAAGCTCACCTGCTGTACGGTACGGTCGCGAGATTAATTGAGACATTTACTTAAACATAAAATTATAATTTAAACAAAATTTTAATTATTACACATAGAATTATATTCAAATTATTTAAACGACTCTTTTATTATTGCTTCTCAACGAACCGTATTTGAGAATTGTATGCCCAAAATTCAACAGACTTCAAACACAAAAGGCTGCATATTTAACTCAAATACTGTTCGTGATTGCACATCCTTCTTACGAACGGTAACTTTGCGTTCTTTAAGCTCAACCGTCTAACATCTTGATGTTAAGTAAATTAATTGTAAAGGGATGTCAGTGAATAGAAACGCATGTTTCAACAACCTTGTATTAATTATGACATACATACGAGTAGTTAACAGAATCAGGCGTTGGCGTGAAAGTTCATAGAATACAATTATATTAGAACATTTTATTAGCAATATTCCGCAAAAAACCCTCAAATAAAGAACAGATAAGCACAGGGAATGTTCCTGTTCTTTATTTGTGGGCCTATAGACTGTATACATTACCTTTTATTAATAATAAACAAATAAGTACTGGAAATAAGAAAATTGATATTTATAAAGGACTTCACAACACGGCTGTACTTGACCTGCGCTGGCGCACTAAACTCAAATCCATGTACCACGTCTTTAAATATACTGAGTATACAAGTACAATATTTATTTAGAAATTGTTTATTACAACGTAATTACGAACGAGAACAGATTTGGAATTAACAATACGATCTGTTATAGAAAATATTTGAAAATACCGTGGCATTACTAAAGGTCTTAAATTTTTGTGTCGTGTGTGGTATACAAAATGTAGTTAAACGCAATAGAGTATACTTTTGATTAGTTAATTTTTGGTGTTTAAGTTTCCAAATTCCTTGATTTGATAAATATTTATTATTATATTAGACATTAGAAACTCAAAAGGCCCAAACAAACAGTGTTCTTATATATAAAAGATTGTAATGAGGTTCATTGGATATAGAAATATGAAAAGTACAAATCCTAATCCGATATGAATGAACTGAACCGTTAAAAGTTGCGGTAATGGATACCACTGTATTGGAAATAAGTCGATTTGAAATGTTCCTAAAAGTCTACTTGACTTTCCCCTTAAAAGCATTTCATTTCAAAGATTTGATTTGATGTTCTTTTTTATAACATTAATCGGCTTCACGATAACCATATTTATAAAATTATAGATATAATCTCAAATATGGAGTTATAGAAATCTTAGTAGCCGTTCATATTCGCTAAGGCTGTTTTAGATATCCAAAACTAGATTAAGTTTAATCAAATTAAGTGAAATTTGCAAGGTAAAATCTCAACAGTTAATTAAAAAATATAAATAATATCACTTATAGAATAAGAAACGAATTCTATTAATAAAATACAATACGTTATATACTATAGAAGCATTTTATCAGTCTGTGTCAGTTATCTTAGGAACTTGACAAACGAAAATTGGAAATACAGTAATGTTTCCGAATTACGGTGCAGTTCTCGATTCAAAATAATTGGTTTCGGCGGTCGAACGGCTGCGGCCGCAAACCGCGGATCTATTGGTTTCAAAACAAACTGAATATCCGTTATTTTATTTCTGATGCACTAGTACTCATTATTCGAGCCTTGGTCCTAACTAATTTTTAAGCCTATAAAATGCTACTTCCTGGTGCATTTAAAATATAGATTGGTTCTATTACGAGTTTGAAAATGTCATAACGTGACCTTAGCTAACATGACCATATTAACCATAAATCTGTTAAAGGTCGGGTGAAATGACGAGATACAAATTTTCCATTAAACAACGGAAAATACCTGGGCCACGTATTGCGCCATAGCCGTTACAACCACCTTCATATAATCATGGTGAGTAATATCGAACAATGATGAAGGAGGTTGGAGAAAGGAAGAAATCATTGGACTGGCATTGCGACTGAGGGAGAGGCCGACCTCCATATATGAAGAGGCACTGGAAAGAGATTGTCGGTGTTGGCAACACGATCAAATCCACAAAATAAATACTCGTATGAGGAAGTACGTTTATCTTCATGAATTCCCGAAAAGCTATTAAACTGAGATTTTATAAATATGTTAGTACTAGCTTTTTTGCAACCATCACCTATTGAAGTGCATAAATTTCATTTCATTTATATCTTAAAAGATACATAGATGTATGTATATTCCGCATAGTCTGCTTTAACTTGGAGATCTCTATTTTCAGCAAATCTCCAAACATTTCTCAAATAATTGAAAAGTTTCGAGTTACTTTCGGCCATTGTTTACGATACAGAGCCGCATTCAACACACAATTTGAAGCACGTCAAATTGGATTATGTATTTGTATACGTTCACCTATATCTGAATTTGTAGTATCATACTAAAGTATGGCTAAAGACATACATATACATGCTAAAGAATCAGTAATAAATACAAGGCAGCACCACGACCTGGTTATCGGGATAGACCTCACTCTACCAAGTTCCAAGTTTTGCTATGCTCAGTAATCAGCAGGCTTGAAGGGCCATGATCAATTCGGCGGAAGCGAACGAAAAGGAAACGCTGGAGAAGACGGGAGGTTGGCTGGCGGTTTAGGGCAGGATAGTCACCACTAAGCAGTCCTACGCCTATGGTCTTAAATAGGCACGATATCGCAAGCGTTTGGACCTCTGAATTCTTCAGCCCGAGTTTAGAGGGTTGAGGTGTTTTTAGTGGGTGGGGCCCGCTATTTCTCTGGCTATTCAAGCCTAGGGATTTAACTGAAGACCCAAACCCATAGTCCCATCGTCAACTCCGTCATACGCGGAGCTGCGATAGCGCATTTTCATCTCAAACACAAAAAAAGTTATAATTTTCCAATATATTACTTTAAATTATAAAAAAAAATATAGCCGCACTCATCTCATGACAATAATGCCCACGATGCAGACAAATACGGAGTCAGAAAAAAATCAGGACTATCCAAATATATTATCGAAAAGATAATATTGTCCTTTATTACGAGGAATACAAATTTAAATAAATAATAACGGATCAAAAGTGAAGAATTTACTATTATGAGATAATTTAGGACTGAGTGCGGCTCTGTTCCAATATATAGATTGTAAGGTGAGGGTATCGCCCTGAGGATATACACGCATTTTATTTTAACATAGAACATTTTACATAAAAAGCTTTGAAAGCCGCTGGCTACTAACTGCTTCAATTATGCCTTGCCATTAAACTTTTATTTTTTCCTTTGCCTCGTGATTTTCAATATATTTTTTAAGATATTTCATTTTAATAGTCGGAATTTAATTGAACAGGCAAACATTAACAGATGATGAGCACTTTAATGTGCCATTATAATGTCTAATCAAACAGTTATTAACAACAAAAATGCATTTATGAATATTTAACACAAAACCTCTTTATTAAAAAACGTAATGATTCATTTTAAAAACAATTAAGCAATGATAACATGAGAAATACATTACCTTAGTCATTCGAATGTGACAAATATTGTTTACCTTCCATATTCAGCGGAAGCATTTAAGGTAATTTTGTCTGAGTTTGGCGCCGTTATTAGATTATATTATACATACATTTACCGCGGTTACACTCATGTTCATTTATCTGAGTGAACCTCCGAGTTTTCTACAATCTATGACACTCACTGATAATGTGAACGTTTCCATTAGTTGTTGTGTTAAATCTTTGTATTTTATTGTGGTTGTGGTAGTGTGGTACATTACCAATGACAGATTTTTATCCTTTTATTTATTGATATCCAATTGTTTCATAGTATATGGATTTTGAAGTGGAGGGTAAGAGACCCCGCGGCCGATCTCCTAGCCGTTGGTGTGACCAAGTTACAACCATCACTGGACTGCCTGTTGTAACCGCCCTGAGGACAGCCGAGAACCGATGGAAATGGAAAAACCTAGTGCAAGAGGCTACGAGACGCTATCAGGGACACGACCTTCAGAATTGAAGACAACGACCAAGAAGAAGATATGGATTTTGACTAGAAGCTGAATTTTTACAAACACTAAGTATAAAGTTTAGAGAGACAAGCGAACAAGCGTTCAAGTTAACTATTAATTAAACGGCGTAACATTAACCCAAGTATTACTACATGATATACTTACATTTGATGGTAAAAATATTTCTTGCTGCATTTCATACCACGGGTCATTGTTTCATTCAGTTACGGGCGCGGCATGATTAGCTACGGCTAAGTACTTACGCACAAAAATACGCTTTACAATTAGGGAATAAAGTTTATGTTTGAATGCAATTGAACTTAAATATCTGTCAAACGGTTTACAGAACGATTCGCTTGAGCGGAACCGACGGAATGCAGAACTCATCGAACTGGTCACAATCGGAAAATGATAAGAGGAAAGTATTTAGTGATCTTCTAGGGAAGATGCTGTATGAACTCATATTATAAACACGAATGTTTTTTTTTATAAGAGGGGGGAAAACAAGCTTGCGGGTGGCCTATGTAGCAACAGCCGCAGCCCATAAGCACCCATTAATAGTTGCGTTGCCGACTCTTGAGGGAAGAGTAAGCTCTCTTTTTGAAGAATTGGTCGTATCTCGTAGGAGAGACCTCCGCTGGGAGTCGATTCCAAAGTTCACTTGTTCGCAACAGAAAATGTTTAAAATTGTAAAGCGAACGGTGGAAGATTTCCATCCATCGAGATGCTGCGGTAGTATGTAAGGATATTTGTTACTTTTTACGGCTATTTAATGGATTATAATAAACTCAAAGTCAGAATGACACATAGGGTATGTTTTATAAAGATATTGTGTGAATTGCTCCAAATTATTAAGTTGGGATCCGCTGCCAAAGCCGTCATATTACACATATATAATAATGGTATGATGGAAATTTTTATTATTTTATATATATATATATATTTAAATATGTAATGCCAGCATTTTACACAATATACTCAAATACTTATTCAAAGATAGACAAATTATCAAAGAATCTTATCTTTAAAAAATCTAGTATGGTATATCTAAATGGTAATACAAAAAACGCTGCTGTACCTAATTTATATCTTATATATAAGTCGTTTTAGCTAAATTGTAAACCAAAACTACAATAAAATTGATGATTTATTTCAAATATACATTTAATAAATTGATTACAAAATGAAAATGGGCTTATTTACCTGGGTAAAGCCACAGCATTCATCTGTTCTTACAGTATTGAGATAATATATATGGTATTGTGAGGATAATTCTTGATGATATCCTGAACTATTTAACATAAAAAAGCAATAAGAGCATGTTTGAAAAAGTAGTAAGAAAGGAAAATGCAAGAGAAAATATGACATGGAAAAATAGCTATTATAAAAGGCAATTTACTAGAGAGTCTTCATTCGATTCATTTTTATTTGTATCTGTTAACAGCAAAATTTTGTTTAAAAAATCAACGAGACAACAAAAGTAATTATTGACAAACGAAAATACTATTATTTAACAGTTAGTAAGGCTAACACCAAAAAGTACCACTATTACTCGATTTATAATTTCCACGAAGCACATATAAACTCGACATTTATTTCGGTTTTTTACCGCTAATAAGATGTGATAAATACACGCGAAATAAGCTCATTAATCGAATCCCGCGCAGCTGGCGTGTCATCGTCGCAGTTTAAAACTCTTGAATAATAATTCATCCGTGACATTACCACGTTGCCACGACGCATACAAAATTTAAGTTTGGCTTCGATTTTGGAATTCTATTTATATAAGACAAAGCTCGCATATAATTATTAAGAATATCTTTTAAATTTATTTTTCTACGATGGACTTGAAGGACCGGGTGTAGCACAGAGTCCCCATAATGGACTCCGGAAAAAAGTATTTAAACTTGAGAATTTCTAATACTTGATACACACATTTACAACAATTCTCTACAATCTATATGATTATATAATAAATGTAATATTTACACACAAATTCGACTGAAAAAAATTGCGAACAAGGTGCCTCCAGTATTTTGATTACCCGTGTTCTTGCCCAACTTCTTGTGCATCGCTGACATCCGGAATTTTGAACTTGGACGAAAATATATTAAAAATAGACCATTAGAGCGGTTTACGGTCAAAACCACGAGTGAAACCTTTTTATTACTCGTATTTAGCTCAAACGTGAATGAGGTTTTATTATTGTGCAACCGCAACTGATTGTGCAGATGATGAATTTATTTTTGCGACAATAACACTCTTATTGCTATTGTGATAAGGGGCTGAATGGCCTGTTGCGTTTGTAGATTGATCTCTGCCGCTGTCATGAAGTTTTATTGCTCAATGGCGGTGTTTAGCGATTTGATGGCACGACACTCAGAATGGTTAATCATGACGTGTTGCTTTTTACATAAGTAAAAGTTGTGATAAATGAATATCATATTATTTATAGACACAAAAAACTAAACTGTAAATCTCAGGATATACGTTACAGGCTGTGGGGGCTGGTCATTACGTTTCTTTATCATAGACATGGCCTCCTAGATCTTGATAACCCTTATGAAACATAAAATCGAAGAACAGCCATTTGCAAGACTCATGCAGCGGCCTTTATGGATCTTGCAAATAGGATCTTCTGTGCCACGTCTGGTGCACCCATATCTATTTGCTTTTGCGATGTTTTTCGGTCTCACTGGTATAACATTGCTAAATTATATTAATTAACACAAAGTCAAAATGCAAAAAACCGGCAATAAACGAATTCTTGTTTTCTACTTCAGAAAAAAAAGTAGCCGAACCAAATAGGTTTCTTATTTTTGCAACAGCGTAAACAATAGAATTCTATCACAGATACCCGTTCCTTTTTCTGAGCTTAAAATTCGTGTGGGTGCCCTATGATATATTATGCAGAGGAGGCTGCAGATTAAAGATTGCTTTGATGGATGAAAATGAGGATACTTGCGTTGAATAATATCTTAGAGGCATTAAGTTAGACAGGATATAAGCCACTGCTTTATGATGCAATAACTTACTGCAAATAGGGATTATTTTTTAATAATAAAAGAAGTAAGGAGGTTGCATAGCGCATAAGCTTTCATTCATTATATGAGATCGTATCACTTTATTATCAAGTATATTAAATATTTGAAGTAGTTAGTATATAGATTTGAGTATATTTAAAAACAGATAGGCCCCGATAGGTTTTTTTTTAAAAAATTTTTTTGTTTTTTTTTTTTCTATATGTATGTATCACATATGAAATAAGTGACTGTCAAAATGTGACGTAGCTTCACTAATTATCAAAAACTGAATTTTCTTTTTTAATATACTAATAACATAAAAGGTACAAACAAGTACAGCAATTTTACCTTATTGAAAACTTTGCGGCAAAAATTTAATCCGAATCTAAACCTAAGCCTTAGGTTAAGTCAAAATTTCGTATATGTTCGAGCTCCATTCCCATTTTGACAGAGTCCAATTCGGATTCGAAAATGGATATCATCGTTCTAAAAAGAAGTTTCGTTAATAATAGTAAAGGGGACCAGCCCTCATTTTAAACAAAGCAGAGATCAGGGTTGGCAAATGTAAGCATAGAATATATCGGATACACTTTTGTATCGGATATACTTACGAAAATGTCCAATCGTCTTTGAAAAAATGGATACCATTGGATGATCCTCGGCAGACAAACCTCAACTATAATTTATAGGCATCTACATATGTAGTGCATAAGTATTTTGAATTTGTAAGAAGGTAATACTCTATGTTAGTCTTTGTAGTTATAGGCAGAGACAGTGAAATTATATTTTTAATGTAATTTAATATTAGATGAAAGTAATCAATTTCCCCAAACGTCCACCTCGATGGGGCAGCCCTGTGATAAACAAAACTACAATCAGTTGGCAAGTCAAAAACAAATAAATAGTAATATATGCTTAGGGATAATGTCCGCGAGCGATATAATTAAGCTGGAACGCAAACTCGCCAACAACAGTTTATTGACATAGGCAAAATTCATGAATGATGAATTTAATACGTATTTTAAATCCTTCATATTTATTACTTGGACGTTTTGAGTTTGAGTTCATTAATTAACAAAGAGTCTAGTTTTTGTTATTATAAGCAGGCGATTAGGACAATTTTACGTATTTTTATATCTGCGATAATTATAGTTAAAACATTGCGATTAATGGATGTTTGTTAAAAATATTATTTTTATAAAATATGACAAAATATTTTTAAGTTTTAAGTTTCGACACTGAACCAAAGATCGAAGATGCATTAACAAAGCTATGGCAATGATATCTTACGATAAACTGTGAATCCAACTCTAAACTCTAAACATCAAATCTTTACCTCTTAAAATCTTTTTGCTTTAATTGTGATCTTGAATTGTATTTATATCGATCAATAGTTATTTTAGATAAAACACTTCTACAAAAAGAAAAATCCTTCTCATATCAAATTTTGTAAGTATAGATGGACTTTTTATCTTTCACGTCAAAACTACCGAATTTATATTAATCAAAGTTAACCATAATATGGTATGGTATGGTATGGTAATGGTAGCAAGGTAGTAAAGATAAGTATTGTTTGGTAAAAAACCTGAAAGCAATACTAAAACCAAATGGCTAATTATTTCCCACAAAGCGACGACTCTCAAAGTAAATACAATTGCAAATAAATCTGCGGAACAAAGTGCCTCGCGTAATCACTTTTTTAAAGCAATTTGTACTCGTTTGAGTTGAAGCTAGTTTCCGAGAAATTTATTTCATTTTTATACCGAGGAAAAGGATTTGTGTCGACATTATTCGTGCGAAGAAAACAAAGACGTTTCGATGTGAATGGTAGAGTTTTGTTAGGATCGTTTTCTTTCATTATAATTGTAATCATAGTCTTAAACTATGTATCAAGGAACTGGTATCGTAAGAATACGTTGGAACGTTATTTGCCAATTGGTCTATTGTGTTCCATATTAAGTATTCTTTTAATAAAATTGCAATCTTACCATTCTGTTTAAATGGAAAAATACTTTTATATCTCACAACTAAAGATGTACGAGTATAAAACAATAGTGGACAGTTACTTTACAATAGGACAGAAATCAAAGGCTATAAATTACGATATTGTGAAAATGATTGAGTTAAAATATATATAAAAACAACGCATATCGGTGTATCGTAAATAACTTTATTTTGTGCTTGAAACAAAATATTAAATAGACAATTATAATTTAATTAACTTATTAAGCTGAATCTCAGAATTATCCGTTATATATTTCTCTAACTTCAAGTGAGCTAGAGAATATATTTCCGCATAGATTGTAATTCAGTGCAATACTGATAATTTACTGCAACAACCGTTATTTCTATCACAAATTGTAATTTAATAAGTAATAAAGCATGGCCGCACACTGCGCTATCTAGACTGATAATTTCATTGGCTTCAGCGCCCTCTGGCGAAAAACCACAGCAAACAAAATAACCCAGTGATTGCTTGCAAAGATGATATGATTGCATGAGTTACAGCCGACCGAGAAATGCTTTGCCATAAATGTAAACTATGTAGAGTAGCGGACATAGAGTAGCGCCTTGGGGTACGCTTTGAAATTTTACTCCGCTAAATTATATGGAACATTATAACTTGCTTTTATGTTAACACTTCAAGAGTTCATTTGTTTTATTAACAATCGATTCTACAATTATCTCGTGCTGTTGTAATAAAAAGTCTACATCAGTAAGCTTCTTATACATTTTTAAGTTTCAATAAAATATTAAGTTCATCTCTTCATCATTGAAATAAAAAAAAAAACATTTTCCAAGACAGAGTTTTTCACATATGAGCCACGCTCATTTTCACTCACAAGTTCTTATTGAATTAAATATTCGACTCGACGTTGTTTAAAACACCGTGGACTTGCCATATACGTATGTTTTTAAACCAAACATATTGTTGTTCTGTGTGTTAATCCCGTATTATAATTTGATAAAATGCAGCATTCATTAAAGGTTCACATCATGTTGGTGGCAGTGAAATGACGGGCGTAAGAACTATTTTATAACTTCCTCGTTATTCCTCACTACTTACCTGTGCTAAAATAAAAAGTAATGTTGAGAAATTTATGGTTGTTCTCAATGCTAGATTTACTGCGCACTGCCTAAGGAATGGTTCTGACAGGGCCTTTTGCTTTTATTTTTTCTGTCACGAGTACCGTGTACTCCTCCTGCCTCGGTGCGCATTACTTGATACTAAATGAATTACTAGAATTTATCTACTACATTTTTTCTTCCTTTTATTCATTTAAATGAAACTTGCCATACAGAAGCGTTTTATACCATTAGCTTTTTCATAATTAGATTTCAATGTAGGGAAAAACACTGTACATAACTTTTTCAAAACTGGTTCAGTGTGACAAAGAAGCAGATATATTTCATATGGATTAGTAAGGGCTTTCGAACAAGTTTTCATATTTGCAAGTTTACACATGTGCTTAAAGCTCATATTATGACCCCTTGTTTATAAATACAAGCGAAACAACACTACTTCATGCAGAATGTACGTAGTCCTAATGAGTAAATGTTCGAACATTTTATATTTACACACTCTAATAACTGTCTACAGATGCAGGCCCTATAAAGTGTGAGTTTAATTCGCGTAGCACTAAAAGTAGTACGACTCGCTAATGATGAACGCCTTACAAATGCAGACTTTGTTACATATGCGATAGAACTCAAAGCTAATTAGCCTAATGTTGGAATTGTGTGCTTAGATTTTAAGCTACAAAGTCGTAAAATGGATCATACTGACAGTTACGTAGATCGCTACAAGGAAGCTCAATTAGTTGACCATCGTAGCTGGCATTGTCTCTCAGAGCCTCTCATGTGTGGTTAGGAATTTGTGCGGATTCGTGTTGGCCATCAGACGGACACATTTTTGCATCTTTTATACTGATTATTGTTAATTGCACGATAGCAGTGTCACAAAGTAATCATTAAATGGGGAGGTCACTGAGGTTATATATTAGGCGTTTTCACTTGTTTTAGTATACGCATATTTTAAACAAGAAGTCACTAGAGAAAAAACGAGTATTTTCATAGCATTGCTCAGTCAATAGTATTTCTTTTTGTATTTGATGTTATAATTATGTATGTCAATAATATTGAAGACCCAACAATGATGTTCACTAAACAGAGGGTCAGTCAGTCTCCGACGGTTCTCTGTCGTCAGGTTGTTATATATGGATTTAAAGTATATGTATTATATTAGCACTCATAGCACAAGTTACAAATAGCTTAACTTCGTGTGTGAAATTTGATTAGATTCATAATATACAAAGGTTGGGAAATGGATAATTTTGGTGTAGAAAGTAGTTTAATACAATAAACAAAACTAAACTCCATACATATAGGTAGCTACTGGACAAACACGATGAACGACTTATTCATGAAAAATAAGATAAAAAATCGATTACATTTGCCTCTAGACAGTCGCATCTTGAATGAATGCAAATTCGATTCTCAACCGAATCGCTTGTTTTATTTTAATAGACGGGACAAGGTTGCCTTGTCAGTGATGGATGTTCAAAATAAAAATACGCTGATAATTTGTATTTTTCTATATAATATAATATATCGGGACACTTTTCACGGTAAGCTATTTATAGCGAGTGTTACGGTTGCTAACATAACTCATAAATATACATTTATATCTATTATTATAAATACATATAAAACATCCATACTACAGTTAACCGGGGTTCGAAGTCGGTTAATTATATTTAAAAAAAAAGAGGAACTTAAATGACTCCCAAATCCACTTAAAGCGCCATTAAGTTTAAGCCAGCCAACACATATAAGCATAAGTAGTTTGCTTGTACAAAATACTCGGCTGAAAATAACATATATTTCCCTTAATAAGAATGTTAGTGCACAGGTTAAAAAAGAAAAGAAATTATCAGACTTCTGTGAGCCAATAGCAGTTCAGTGGCGTAATGTAAGTGACGATCGGTCAGTCAATTAAATAGTATGGCAACAAACTTGATAAGTGATTTTAAACCATTTAAATTATAGGTTGGCCGCGCTACAATCGTTATAGGGCATTATTGCCATGGTTTGTTATTATAACATGGGGCAACTCAACGCTGAGTAAAAATAAATATAACAAAAGCACGTAAGGTATGCGTAGGTTTGTTCATTTCGTTAAATGTGGAGCTGATTCGATTCTCATTGGTATTATAATACTTTTGGTTCATAGCGATTCGGGATTTTACTATTTAATCAATTGAGAAAGAAAACACTGAAGTGAAAAAATGGTTCTACGTTAATAACTAAAAAAAAGCTCATTTAAGGGTGTATACATAACAATTATTAGTATATCTCACATAGTAATGTGTGTATACTATTGTTAATTTATTGTGTTTAAAAGAATTGACTTGGTATTCCAAATCCTAAGGAGCTATATAATGTGGATTCAGTGAGAATTAGAAAATTAGTAAGACTTGTAGTTCTAAGAGTGTCTGTCTGGGAGTCGAACTTATGTAGATTGTATAAAAAGTAATGACCTGTATCTCGACAGGATCTCAGCCCACAGATAACACTATTATAGAAAACATGACACAACGATTTGTTATGATCTGTGGTTACGTAGATAAATAGTCCCTGGAAGGGACAGAATTAAAATTTAAAAAAATCCCACAAAATAAAAGCTTTCAAATCTTACATAACACTGCAGGCTAAACGTGTTCATAGCAAACATGTTTTTGCTCTTACACTATCTTTTATGTTTGAGATTAAAAACATTAATTCTTGTCTTTAAAGAAACATCGAAACTAATATTGATATTATTATATACTAATATAAATACAAATGTTTGTTTTTATATGATAATATAAATACAAACAATATTTCCAAAACAAAGGGAAAAAAGGAGGAAATATTTGTAATCACATCCAGATGGATATAATTCGGCCACGGTATACGCGTTGGTAATAATTATAGGGAAGACTTAATTGAATGTTATTGAATAAGGATCCTCCCGCCTCCACTAATGGCCACGATATTTTATTGTATTAGCTTTTATACTATTCAAAAAAGGAACTGTTTTAAACAATAATGCCTGTTAAAAATTTAAAGTTACGTGGCTTTAAGGACATGGCGAACAAGGATATTTTGGTTCCACGATTTATGTTTCCAACAGTTACATAACATTAAAATATTTCCTTTTGTAGGCACGATAACCTCTTTATTATTTTTGTGTGATTTTCCTCAGCCTACGGCTGGTGTTTGCCACATGCGGGCAAGAGCCAAGTAAATGTAATACTTACGATTTGTGTTTCATTATCTGAAATGTAATCCTTGCAGTGGTGCTATTCGTCCAGCGGCAATTCCCGTACGGTATTATTTACTTTATATTATTTTTGTTTGGCTCTCTAGAACTACGAATCTTTTATTATTTTCCAATCTTTATAGCGTCGTCTATTCTTTAATCAATCATTCGTTCAAATCATATAATCTTACATTTTTAAATGACACCGCTACTGCTAGTGTCTTGTGCAGCCTATAGATGACAGGATGACAAATTAATACGCGTGGCATATGCGTGCCGGTATAAGGGCGGATTAAAATTAAAATGCGAGCAAACACTGGAAACCGGAACATAGAGTAACATTTTACATGGCCATTTTGGTTTTGACACCCAATTATGAATTTAAATAAAGAAATTTGTTTGAACATTCATACCATGCCATGGAAATATGGTACAAGATATATAGCTTAATGTAGTCAAAAGAATAGTCACCGATTATTGTATAAACAATGAGCACCTATAGGACGTTCAATATGTTCATTTCTAAGAATTGATAGGTTGATAAATTAATAAAAATTCACGGACTAATATATTAATAGAAAGCTAAGTTTCGAAATTTAGTAAGTTCAATTATGACTTATATAGAGATATAATTATAGAGAAAACATGTTTTACGTAGACAAGTCGAAATACTCTTTTATAAAACTAGTTACAGCTGCAACAATGTGTATTTGTTTCTCATGAAAAACAATTGAATTCTCCATTAGTGACAGTCATTACTGGAGTTTTCACAACCTCATTAGGTAGTTATCGTTATGAACAATGTGTCCTTGGTTTGCGAAGTACCATATTTTGATTCATTTCAACGGCAAGAATTTTAACTGCGTCATTACCTTTATAGGCAGTTTGCATATAATACATATTATATAATATTTGCTATTAATTAATTAAAAGTATCTATACTTAGTTATGTATAAGTTATAATGTTGTAATTCGCTGAATTAAATAAATAAAATTATATAAATTCACTGTGCTAATGGCGTGAACTTGGTTTGGGAATTCCTGATTTTTTTATTAACAATATTAAATACAATATTAAATAAATATCGGAAATTAAAAACAAATTCTATTTAAGAATAAATATATCTCGTCGCACCATCTATGACACGGATTTTATTTCGTACTTAGCATAATACGGCAGCTTATTTACAGCGTCACCGGAGCATTTCATACAAAAATAAACGACACACTTCCAAACGAAAGTGTCAAATAACACAAAAATGAATCGTAAAACTCGCCGACAAGAGACAGATTTGTCGTTCGATAAAGCCGCGATAAATTGCCGCGATAGCGTCTGTGGAGCCCTTTTGCTGGAACGTCACACGTCATTATGACAACCTATGTCATTGTTACAGATTTTTTTACAAGTTTATAAGCGTTAGGCGTCAGGGGTGTTGTTTTAAAATGGATTATAATACAGTATAGTTATTAATGAAATCCTAACGAAACACTTTAATTATAAAAAATACACTTTACATATGTGAAGTGTAATGTGCGATTGTAATTGTTGATACATAAGTTACAACTACAACTACTTTATCATATGATAAAGGCATTTTTTCCCAGAAATAAAGACCATTATTATTATTATTATTGACTAGGATAAGTTTCTCACTGAGAATAAGAAGAGAAGGCGTACGGCCATAACTTTCATTTAAAATGATATGTACTATAACTATATTTTAATAATTAATTAACCTACAAGTCTGTAATTTCATATTAAAGCCCAAAAACTTCCCTACGGCATTAAATTTCACCCTATATTTGGTTGAATGTATAAAAAGATAGTAGCGGTATCTATAATGATTTGAATTTCACAATTAAATATAAAACTAAACACTTGAGTACTATCTGTACTTGAATGATATAAAACTTTAAAAAATACTTTAACTATAAACGCATTTCAATTTAATTTGCAGAAATACCTTGCGATACAATCATTCAAATAGCATGGCCAATAAATCTCTCGTCGTATAATTTATTTTATTCCAGCCAAGTTAGGAAACGCTAATAAAATGTAATAAAGCTGAGTTATTGATTATTGCTATTCCAGAGCCAATTACAGTTAACAAATTGTGATGATCTCCAACCGAATCCGTAAAAGGGTGTTATGACTAAATATTATCTTAAAACTGTCTCAAACTGCACGTAATAAGAACTTGTTAAGAATAGCCATAATTATCTAAATTACGGTGCGACTCGGCTACAAAATTTAATGGTCAATTAACGGTTAATGTAAGAACGTAGACGTCCATCAACTTTTAATCGAATCCGAAAACGGGGTTATCAATTTGACCTGTATTATAATGTTGCGGATCTATTCGATTTCTATACTCCTTTATTTCATCAACCGATCCAACAATTCAGCTGTTGAAAGGTAATTTATAAAGTTTAGATGTATTAATAAATGTTTTTAGGCAAGGATTATAAAAATCTAAATAAATATATTAATGGGTAGTGTAATTTAAAATATTAATTAATTTAATTCAACAGTAAAGGAAGTTCTAAACAATTGTTCATTTTATTGCAAGCCTGCAAATACCAATTCATCAGATTCAGATCCGTTTACGAAGCAAGACGAAAGGAAAGTGTAAAAGTTGTTTTAGACGAGCCTTTGATCGGGCCGTCAATTCTCGCATCAAAGCGATGCTCCTGCGTCGGTTGATCGATACCAAACAGATAACGTTGATATATAACTAGAATGCGTTCAGTAACTGTGTGACATCTTTGAATGCAATATTTAAAAATATACCTTAAGCAATTTGAAGTCATTGATTATATTGTTAATCTAACTGAGTTTCATCTTATATATAAAATTCTCTTTTCACAGTTTTCGTTCCCATAATCCTCCGAAGCGGCTTCACCGATTCTCATGAAACTTTGTGAGCGTATTGAGTAGGTCTGAGAATCGGTTAACATTTATCCTCCTAATCCTTTTTATTTTTTTTTAGACAAATTTTCTTATTTTTCTTTTTATTACATACAAAAATACATACAACCCCAAATTTTTGCCCCTCTACGATCAACCCCTATTTTTATTGTTAAATTAAAACACATGTATGGCAAAACAACATTGCTGGGTCAGCTATTAAAATATATTTTTTATTATTAGATACGAGAGCTGAAAAATGTAATTATAGTATCGATAAATTTTAACATTGATGTGTGTGGATTTATTGTGACGCAAGAGAAGCCGGTAATGTCGGTCATTACCGACAAAGTGTTCAAGGCCAAAACACAAATTCTTAAACATTACAAGGCTTGCTTGGGAGCGCATCCATAATATGTGAAAATTGATTTGATGAAGAAACGAGTAAACAAAATTGAGTATCATCAAGATTTGTGATATTAATACCTTTTTAAAATAAATGTATTAAATGTATAAAATTTCTCAAACGATGTACTGTTTTGATGTAATTATCAGACATCGTCTTGTTATAGTGCTATAAAATCACAAACAAATCTTTTGAATAGTAAAACGGAGTGGGGACTCTGACTCATTCGCAAGTCTGAATAAAGTATTTCCCTGTCACATTAAATTTCTTCAATTCGATAATAAATCGAGACGACACAGAGATTAAAGATAAAAATAAAACGCAATATAATTTATAAAGGATAATGCATTGCAACGGGTTTTAAGCCCGTATTAAGGTGTATGAAAAAGCGCATAATACCCACGTCGAATTAATCAAAATGAAAAATTGATATTTTAACACGAAGGTTTTTTATTAGGCTCCACAGTCGAACGTCATTAATCATTAAAAACTGTCAACGAAATTTGCGCGCGAACGTCTTGCCAGCCGAGTGGGACCCGCGCAATTAAAATTAATGCCATTAAGTGTGTCGTTAAATTGTGTTTAATTAATTGGAAGTTTGATAAATGCGAATTCAAATTATAGTATCGATAAATTATAACATTGATTGCAAATATTGAAAGTTATTTCCTGCGCTTAAACCGTAATATGCAGTAAGCATTTAATAGTTTCGTTATCTCAAAGATTAGAATTTCGTTGAATTATGTCCTGGGTTGTGTGCACTTTGATCACGAGTACACCATTACGCAGGTGCTAGAATTTGCCGAAGGCAGGGCGAAGCAATTTATTCAAGATTAACTATTAAGAATGCGACTGAAGACAGTGAGATATGAGCCTTCCATACGCGTGACGCACCATCGACCTATGCACCAAGGGCGTGCCGATTTTCTCACAATGCTTTCGTAATTGTGCATCAACTAAAAACTTATAAATCCACAGCCGAAGGGATACAGGGAAACCGGACCTTAGACGAAAAACACTCCTCTTCATCAGTAACTTCGTTCTATCCTTGATTGCGACCTTTAAAAGCCCTAATAAATCGTTAATATTTTACATAAATTTAATAAAAAAATCAGTTCAAAGTTCTGTTACACTACAAGCCTAAGTTTAAACTCACCACAATCACACCAGCCCCATTAAATTACAATTTTCAGTTACGTGTTTCAAAATGCCTCGCTTTTTGTGCGTCTGGTGACTCCGAGATGTGTCCACATTTAGCCTGTTTACGTTACACTAGTTAATTGGGTGTTAATAACATGGCACACGTTTGTTTGAAAGTTAATATCAGTGCGGTCTTTGTTTTACAGTTAACTGTTAGTGAGGTATTCATTTTTCAAATATACTATACATTTCTATTGTAATAAGTTAAGTGATAATATTGTCTCTTCCCGACGTTTCGCGTGCTTTATAGCGTGGTCACGGTAAAACATTTAAAAATAATGTAATGTACTTTAATTTGCAAAATACACAACTTAATCCGTTAACAAAGTGTTTTTCTTTCAGTTAAGTGATGACACACAAATCTTCGAATGAAATACAATCTCATTGTCACGCAATTTTTTAAAACACACCGTCACGTCCAATTGCAAAGTGTGAAATCGATTAACTGACTGTGTCTAAGTATTTATGTATTTCTCGCGGGAACTTCTCTCGCGGCCGATTCTCTCGATGATAAATCCATCGGCGAGTGGTTTGTGCTGTATCATTGTCGCCAAGTACATGTTTAAACAGATTCAAGTGTACGTAAACTTTGCGTTCGTATCGTGAAAACGTGAAAAAATTATTTTACTATTTATATCTGAATGTCAACAAATCAACGAGCGATGGAGATCTGGCATGAAACTATTCGTCACTCTTTTATTGCCAAGTTCTTTTCAAAATGCTTGCACGGAGGAAGCAGTACGATGAATTCAATGAAATATTCTTAACAGGATTATAAAATAACTAAAGAACCAACATGATAAATAGATAATAATATTTTACGTATACTAAACTCAAGTTAAATAATGTCAGAGATTAATTATGCATGTTTTGGTGATTAGAGGAACAACAAGATTACACAATGATTTCAAATTCCGCTCAGTAAACATTTATTAGTATTCACACGTTTTTGTCAAGCGGCCAAAGCGGCCTGTCGGGAAGCGTTTAGCTAACTCAAATAAATGCTTGACTGTTATTGAGTGTTACCTGGAAAGAAAGTCATATAAAGAAAAGAAAATATACGATGTATACTGTAAAGTAAAGAAAATATACGTTGTATATTTTCTTTGCTTTACTACCTAATACACATTGCAATAAAACTTGACTTCTCTTCTCGTTCGAAGTCTATTCGACGTACATTTTTTGATTCTCAAATTATTAATGCTTGAGTTATCAGAAGCTTTTACTATACTAAACATATACGTACATAATATTGTACCTATGTTAATATACTAAACTTAGTCAGTTTTGCATCCTAATAACCAGAGATATAAAGAAAATGAACGCCATATAAGAATGCACGCAGTAATAGACAATTGTGCTAAGAGAAGACAGTGGTTGTGTTTCGTAACTCACAGACTAAGAATGGGTAAAATCTTTAAACCGTTATGAATAATACCGTGCGCATATTTTCGGCAACGTGTATATAAATACTTTGTGATAGTAAAAACAAAACAATTCGGCACAGTGAGTGAGGTGACAGCTGTCAAAACAGAGAGCTTAGGGTTTGGTGCAAGACGTGAGCATTTTGGAATAATAATTATTTATTTATTTTATTATTTTAGCTATATGTTTTTTAATGTGTGTAATGTTCACCATTTAAATAATTCGTAATCAGCTTATAATAGCCTCGTATTTAGGTATCTCTCTGTGATGGTTAGTATATGTTAATTTTTTACTATATGTTCAGCTAATACTACACAATCTTGTATGTACGATTGCATTTTTTCTGTTACGTGAATGTCACATGGGATAAAGGTAGAACTCGATTATAAAACCCAAATCCATACACCAGCATCTTTTGATAGTCCTCATAATTGATTTTTTGATCTAAATCGCTTATTCACTGACCACTAAGTAAAGAAGAGCGTCTGTATGATTGTCACGAGCGCGGAAGTGGCCCCGTATAGGCGTGTAAATTAAACGTACCGTTAATACTTCATTTGACTTGCCTTCTACTCCGTTTATCGCTTAGTATTCAGAGCTTTAAGCTAAGGAAACTCTTCATAGTTCATCATAGACACAGATTATAAGGATAAAGGGAATAGACAAAATAGTGTTTCTTGTAACCTATTTGAATATTATCTGCTTGTTGAATGGTTACCATAGATACAATTACTGCACCAGGCGACTGAGTTTGGTTTTAAAAACTTTTATCATATTTCGATAAATATAATATCGTTTAGTACAGAATGTCTGTACTAGCTCTCGCTCTAGACTTATATGTCTGATTTGCCTTCATTGAAATATATGCTTTCAATCCGTAGTCCATTGAAGAAACATGAAAAGTTTAAATGGATTAAATCTTAATTCAGTCATATGAATGTTTCCTGCGTTTACCACATAACTTTATCTATTATAGTCTTGAAGGAAGTTAAGTCTATGTGAAATTAAAAGACACGCAACAACGCAGGTCATTATCTTAAACCAGCAAGAGAATTTCATATAACAAATATGATAGCAGATAGCCATGATAGAGAATAAACGGTTGTTCATTTAAATATTTAGGCATTTTCTATAAAAATAAATTCGAATTATCAGTGTGACCGAGCATATGTGAAAACAATGCAGCAAGAACGCACGAAGAAATCACGGCCATTGAAAGCTCAAGGTCGCCACGATCAGGACGCAGACGAGCAATTATTCCACACAATTACGTCTCCTTCCCAACAATGGGTTATTATTTGAGCGTTTTTGCCAATACTGTAATAACGGATCGCGATCATTACCGACTCAGCCGGAACACTGTACTGACGCCAAAATATCTATTGAACATTTATTATTTTAGACCTTAGGGCTAAGCGCATCGTTTACGATGCGCTGATTTATTCAGCGATTTTCTGTAAGGTAGGAAAAGTTTGGAGAAAATAAATTATTTTTTTATGTACTACATTAATTTTTCCAATTTTCATCTAAACAATATATACTATAATACAACGAAACCGATTTATTATATATTTATCTTCGTGACTTAATCAAGTCAGAGCGGCTCAAAAGACCAGTTTAAAAAACAAGAAAATTTCAATGATTCATCTTCGATTACAATACACTTACAAAGCTATATTATATTAATACTCGTAGTAACATAAAGTTTCACATTAAAACATAAACATTTTCTATGTGACTTAGCTAAGCTGAAAGCAAATGATTTTGCTGTCGGTGCTGAGGTGCGCCCGAGTCGAACCCATGTCATTACATCCGTCATAATGACAATCTTGGGCACCGAGAACAACATACATATAAAAAATTATGTAATTATGCGTGAGCGCATCCAATTATATTGGATGTGATTTTCAAAATTGCCACATATGATTAGAACAAAGAATCGCTGCATTTAAACGAATTTATTGTTAATTCATAATTTAGTTAGTTAGTTGACAATTACAGAATTGAGCTCGTAACCCGTTCTTCAATCATAAAACTTAGTGCGACGAAAGAATATATAGATATTCTTAATATATAGGGCACGACATACTTAGGTAGTATAAGTCTCTGATAAAAGATACAAAGATTCGTGTATTAGTTATAGAAGTAATAATGTTTGATGTATTTATTTATTTAAAAGATATTTACTTATTACAGCTAATGCCAAAGAATACAAAACATGCTTAACTATATACAGATTATATTTAACGATCACCATATACTGTTGAACTATAAACTGCTTATATACATCCACTAGCATTAACTTGACACAATCGCGCTCTGGCACAGAATATAAATAATAATACAATATTCCAGATTGAAGCTACTATATCAACGTTTTATAAGTGCGCATCACACCTCGTAACCAAGCTAAAACAGGCAAAGGAAACGGCGATCATTTAAAAATGTTTCGAAATGTCATCGAAGACATTAACACGCGTAATGCAATAAATTACATTTTGTGGAAAACGCGCTTTAATCTTTCGTCCCATCTTATTTATGACCAAGGAAATGACCGATTTCTTTCATATATTGTTCGTAATTGGAATCTAGTTGACCTGGGAGGTGGAAATGTAAAGCGGATCGCTTTATTGTGATTGGTCAACACATAGTGTTTACTGGGAATGCAGAGTATCGAATGTTCACTGTTCACCCTGACAGAGGAACAAAGGATTTTCAAACCTGACGCAAAACAGGTGCTGTCGTGTAAATATTTAGCGATTAAACCGGTGTGTTAATGCCATGATGTATTAAAAAGACATGATGCAGCGCAGGCGGCGAAATGATATCACTGAATAAATTAGGTGCGAACATAAATTTATCGCGTACAAATTAACTTCAGTGACACAAATCCGAACAACCTGTGTGACAGTTATACGCATTGTAATTGTATACTTTAATAAACACTTTATTCCAAATAATATACAATAAAGTCCGTTACAATACCGCAATGTTGTAAAATTTTTATTCAAAGTAGACTATAAAAATTCACTAATCGCCAAAATTTAAAAGCGCTATTTGACACCATAGATAATTTAAAAGCCAACGGCTCAATATATAAAATTTACAGGAAGTTCAACCTTACATTATCGTGTTAAGGTTAAAATTTGACAAAACATTACCTGTATGAATGGAACTATTAAAAAAATTGTTAACTCATTGTTGCCGCGAAGTCTGGCGTAAACCAACCATTCAACGCGGGAAATGAAAAAAAGGTTTGACATAATTTCCAAGATGGCGGATGTACCTGGCCCATAAAATTGTGTGGAATGTCTGTTTTATGACTATAGAAACATAATGAAGCAAGTGAATTCAATAATGTTATTATTTTTTTATCTTATCACTCTGATCTCAGATAGATTTCAGATGTAAACAGATAGAAAAAGCATTTATCTCTCTATAATCCTCGTGTGTATCTTCCCCTACGGCTCAGACACATAATTTTACTGAATATGGCTACGTTAAGTTTGGACGTTTGACAATTGATGTTAATGTGCACTTTAATACATTGTGGAGTTTGGTATTTTGGAGTATTAATGTTGTATTTGACAATATTTGTGGTTAGCATGTTCACCATCTCAGCGCTAGGAAGTGCTCTGCCTTGTCGTGGTTTTATAATGCGGCAAAGTGACTTAAGAAGCGGGTTGTATTAGAATGCAACTTCAAGGTTCTGGGGGTGATATGACACATCCAAACCCATCCCAGCGAAAGAACTATGGAATAGAGCGCGAGTAAATGTATCTCAAATTTGAACATGAATTTTAGACAATGTAGATGAGGTAAATATATTTCATACATTATTATAATTTGATAAACTCATAGCTGTAGAGATAGACATATAATTGACTTTGACAATCTATTTCAAATCGTTTCATCGAGACGCTTCTGATTATCTTTTTATTTATGTATGGTGAATAATAGTTATGTGAATAAATAACATTTTAGCGTTCTCGCCTTTGATAAAGAGTTATATTGATTATACTTAAACTAAGACATATTACATTAACTCTACTGTTGTATAAACAAATACCGGTGGCGTAAATCTTGAAGTAAATGTAATAAAGTGTGAATATTAAAGCATGCGTATTAATTTTCATTCGCGTCGTCCCGCCTCTGTGTTTTTATTGCGGCGATAAATTTGTTTTTAATAAAACAACGTCAATAACATAAATTTCAATTAATATCACTTTATTCGTGTATTTTATTATTAAATTATTAGACTTACAGCGTTTTAGTTGAAGCGGTGATTAATCTGGCCATTGTAGGTTTTCGACACGAAATATTTAAGTTTTTGACTGAGATATTACAAATGTAGGTACAACTTTTCATAATTTAATTAAAAATGCCTCCATTATTTGTTATATGTATGTATACACATTTATTTATAATGTTGCGGCGAATAAATAATAAATTATATTGCAATTTAGTATGTTCAAATAAAAATTATATACTTACTCGTATATACGTAAGACTATGGCAAACGTCTGAGTTAAAACATAGAGATATAGGTAATAACAATTTTACTATTATAAGACAGAATGATTAATTTCACACGGGCTTTTAAAAAACAATCAATAATGATCATTAATCATCGCAAACGTGACAAGAGTAATGGATGTCTAGTTCAATTTGCGAAGAGAATTGATTACTACACCTCTTAACAATCGTTCTTTGTGCCCTAGTTCACTAATAGTCTTTAAAGAACTAGAGAATAAACCGACGTTTTTGACTCTATACTAGAAGGTTACCGCGCCATTATTCGAGCAATAAAATAATTCAACAAACCTGTCTCTAAAGTAGCAACAGAAATATGTAATCTGTGAAAATATCAACTTCCTAGATTCAGTTCACAAGGTACAGCCGTCTCCGTACAG